>JAZBGY010000153.1:18424-31033 GCA_037414755.1 Lydus trimaculatus | reverse complement strand
AGTATTGCCAATTAATAAACTCTAACATCAGCAATTAATTGGGCGGCGGTACTTGCGAGGAGGATTAACGAGAGTTAGTTAGTCGGCCAGGGGTTGGCAAGTAGTACGGACTGTGATTGAGGATCGAGTGCTTAAGGTCGACAAAGTGAGAGTGCCTCAAGAATGCGTCCCATGTAAGTATATATTTTTAAGTCTTATTGTATATTTTTATTTATCATTATCGAATAAAATTGTTTATTTTAACCGGGTGTTAAATCCGTGTTCCACCCCTAATAAGAATAAAGTCACTGTCGTGACATTATAGGCGCCCCTTCAATTTTAAATTTTTTATTCCGCATCAAATATTCCATCTTTATTCTAACAATTTAATAGAAATTTCGACAGAAAAAGGATAGCAAGAGCAAGAACGTACAGTAAATTCTGTTTGAATACAATTTCTATTTACTATGTATGTAGGATATACAGAGAGAAAAAGATAGAGTCATAAGGTAGTGAAGCGCAACGACGCACTGTTAGGAACGGACGACAACGACGACGGTAGGTCACGTGATGGCCGTAACTTCTTTATTCAGTTGAGGACACGTGGCGACGCCCTCTGGCCGCAAATTGCATACATGCACTTAGAATGTGATTGTATACATTTGAATATCTATAATAAACAATCACAATCTTTGTTTTGTTATTGATAGTTTCTTTACTTCATTATCCGGCCGCGTGGCATTAGCAGTCATGTTTATAGAATATCACGCGCAATTATGTTAAATTATCTACGGTGTGGGATTATGTTATTGTAGTAAATGTGTGTGTCCTTTTTTTTTAATTCACACTGATAATCGAAAGGGTACAAAAGACATAATCACGATAAAAGTCATTTAACTTAATTGAAAACGATTGTTTTGAAATTTCTGTCTAATTTGGTAAATTTTTCAAAAAATGTCTTCAAATATTGCAAATGATAACTTCAAGCTTATCAAATTATCCATTCATCTTTGTGATTTTGCTTACGTGAACACCGAAATGCAGGGACGACGCTAGAGACGCAAATTTCTAAATGGCGTTCCACAGCAGATAATTTACATTTTGTTTTTAATTTTCTTGTCTAACAATAAATTTAAACATTACTTTATCGTTAGAGAAAGAAAATTTTCGTTGACTTGTTTTTATAATTTTCTGGAGACAAAAACTACCTACTTGGAACTGCAGCTAGGATTGGTTTCGATATTCCTAAAATCTCGCCTTTCGTGAACATAAGTGTGTGGCGAAATAATATAATTCTAATGTTCAGGGAACATAACTTTGATTTGAAGCAAGATGAATTGAGCATAAATGAACTATCTAGAAGTACTCAATTTTATCCTATAAACTTTGGTAGGTATTCTTACAAAAATGAGACTGTCGAATTTGAATCTGATAATCTTCTACATTTCGATAAACAAAGTCTTCCCATTTTACATATTTCCTCTACTATAGTTTGTCACTAATTGCAAAACTTAAAAAGTAGATAACTAAGGTTCTCTTTTATCTCTTCCTTTCGTTCTTTCAGTGGTTTTGTTGTATCTGAACAATATTTCAAGACTGTATTCTGATTGTTAAACTAAATTCGATAAAAAGCACTTTTTTGATATCTTCTTTGATTCTTGATTTAATTATAGCTGGATGAAAAGTGCAAATAAATTCTAATGGACTTTGTAAGATTGATATAAATTAAAGTTTTTATTCCAGTGTTTTAATGATCTCCAATCGTGTGCAAAAATTTTAAAATGCGAACCATGTAAAAAATAATGTTTGAATCTTTTTAGGTTTTCATTCAATTAAAAACAAATCAAAAATTCACAACTCTTTCGCAACGCTTTCACTGTTCCTAAAAAATTCAAATATACAAAAACATTCTACGCAAAATTTCATTCTGTTTGAAAACTTCTGTATTTGTTTGGGTTGTTCCTTGTTTATAAAACTTGTGTTTCCAGAAGTTTATAATTCATTTGAATTTGGTGAGGAAAAATGCATTGTGAATTTTTATTAATCGAACTTGTTTTATTGTTTATTTTGTATTATTTTTACATCGGATAAGTGTTATTCACCATTTGTTGTGTAAATTGGGTATTAACCATATGATACAGTTAGAACTTTATTTCTATGAATTTCGATAGGGTATTGTTGTTGTGGTTTACTGTGTTTGGGGTCAATAGCTGACTTATTTGTCGTCATCCTCGTCATCATTGTTATCATAATCATCATCATCATCACCATATACAACACAAAGTCAATAAGATGGATTATAACGTTTCTCCATATTCATGTGTATTATGAAGATTATAGTCAGTTTACACCGTTATACCAATTTAATCCATTGACGTATCGCCTTCCATGTGTCGACTTTGACAAAGCCGATTATTTTCGTTAAGAGACCAAAACCGGTAGAAAAATTGAATAGAAACCGAACTTATGGTATTATATTAGGGCTTTTGTGGAGAAATTACATCAGTACGTTTTGTTTTTGAAACTAAAAGTTCTCCATTTATTGATTTTCTTTTTTTTTTTTTTGAAAAAGAGTACGAAATGGTCTTTATAAAATTTGATTCTAAGAGTGAAAAACGTTATTTCCATGATGTTGACAACAGTGTAGACTTGTTGACAAAGCCGTCAACGTTAAAATATCTTTATCGCGATAACCAGCTAAGGTTCAAGATTTATTAATAATTTTCCTTTGAGTCTGATTTTCGTTTCGTTCATATAATAGCAATAAAACTGGCAAGCAATCCCACAGAATCAGATTTATTCAACTAATAAATAACCTTCGTTGGCGTTAAGCTTCGAACTTACAGCCGCAATATAAATTTCCAGAAATGTCATATTCTACAATTCTTTCTTTCCCTTTTTTTTTTTCTCTGGATAATACGTGATTTTATATTACCAGTTATGAGAGTGTAGAATTTTCTCTTAATTGACGATGGTTACTTCTCTTTTTCGATCAAATCCTTTCAACATTCAAGAGAAAACATCAAAGACGAAAAATATAAAAACATAGAAACGAAATGGTTTTGCCTTTTCGAAAAATGCGTTTTCACCACTACTGTTCCCCTACCCTTCTTTCTAGCTTATACCATCCCCTTGTGTCGGCCGTCCAAATTCACTTACTTCATACACAGATATGCTTTTAGCCAACTCAGACTTTATTTACAAGGGGAACCACCCTCAGTATACCTATAAATACAGTATGTGTGTCACTGCACTCTTATGTTGTATTTATTACATACCCCTGAGTATAATCTTGGGTTAGTTTTTGCAGGACTAATACGACAAAAACTAAGCATCTCATATTTATCCTGTTGATTTGTGTTTTTGTTGTTGTATAAAGAGACGAAAAGAGAAAACATTAGAGAAATTACTATCATTATGGTCATTCAAATTCACTCTTTCAGACTGTTCCCGAAATCATTAATTGTGATAATTATTAAATCCATTCTATGAAACAGACCAATAGATTATTATGAATGGACAAGAGAACGTTGGTCTTGCTAATAGTAGCGTTGTTTCCGGAGCATGCCGGAAGTGGAGATCATTTCCTTCGTCCATTCCAGTTTTATTTGAAATAACAGTTGTTGTTGTTGTCTAGCTTTACTAGTTCGTTCTATTGTTTTATTTTGTATATAAGAAACAAATCAAAGTTAAGCATTTTGCGTCAACACGTAGTAAATCTTCGAAAATATGGAATTTCTGTTTGTTACTAGTATGAGCACCTATGGGGGCCTGTTTCTAATAATGCCTTTTACATGTTTTCAGTTTATTCAGTTTCTGTTTTGTATATGTAACATATCACAGCTGGATAAAACATTGCATTAAACAGGAAAACAGTAAGCATAAAATTTATAAAAAGTCCAACGGGTTGAATTTTATTTTCACCATTTTATTTCAGTATTAACTGTATTTCTCATTCAATATACTGGAGTTGTTTTCAGTTTACGGATTATCGTAACAATAACAATGAACTTAAACAGTAAATAAAAATTGGAAATTCAATTTTGTACGTTTATATTTTTATATCAATGATTCGAACATAAAACAAATTCGAAATCACTGTTCTGTCGATGTGTATAGACATCGTTAAACTTGGTAAAATAACGATCGCCTTGTGAAACAGGGAAGGTAAAGTTTTAATCTTGCTAATGCATGAGTTACTGGATAGAGACGAACCAAAACCGTTCTACCACACTCTACAACAACTACAAATAACAACAACAAGGCAACATTACTATCATCAAAACCGTAAACTTGTAACTGATAAATACAACGATTAGAATTGAACTGAATCGAGAATTGTGTAAAATCTTGATATTCATTATTGAGATTGATGTAGAGAGTTTAACCTTTGTATTCGACAGCAATACGAGTTTTAATTTGTCCTGTAGGAGGACCTCCCAATTTTCAACTCACTCTGGTTTCTTTTTTTTTTATTCTCGTTTCACTGTTGTTCATCATCATCAGCATCATTCCCCTTGATCATTGCTGATTACAGGACACAGCGACAAGTGTAATCAGCCCATTCTATTGAAACGCGCTCAACAATCCACGCAACAGGGACGTTTACAGAAATTACACTTTCATCAGTAAATACAACTGGTGAGCAATGGGGAAATCGACGTGATTGAAATGTGCACACAGGACTGTATAACAATGACTACCAATAAATTATTATTTCGACAATAAATGCAGCGAATATTTTCCAATTTAATTCCACATCGTTGAACATATTATATTTGTGTGTACAGTTTTTCTCATTTTATATTTATCAGTTTTCATTTATCATTGTTTTATTTTCAGTTTATAGACGAATAAAATTTTAATAAAATAATCATAATGAATATTGTGTTGTCTGTTTTATAATTAAATGGAAAAGATAAAAGGACATTAAAATCGATTATTTGATGAAGATAGATTAGATAGGGGGTAGGTTGTTCCTCTTGACTTATCAATTACCTAATGAGGGGGTATTATTAGGTTTGCTGTAGTAGCAAGGGTTGAATTGTTTACTAGTCGTATTGTCATCTTAGCAAATCATTGTATCAGGGCATGGCATATGGTGTAATATTTTATTTAACAATATTTAATCGAATTGGTAACGTTTTATTTGTTTTGTTTTTTTGCAATTCTGCCGTTTTGTGATAGAATTGAACAGGATACTCTGACATTACTTTAATTATTTAACACCGAAATGTTGCAACTTTCATTAAAGATTTAAAAGATTATTTTTTAAAATTTATTAACGAAAATGCAATGCTATAGTTTTATAAAAAAAGCCGTTCTGCATAGTAAATCAAATTCGACTTGACCAATGTCATCTTGAAATATTATAAAACGGAAGCTTTTTCTCCTGCGTTTCCTTCCTATCTCCCCTTCGCTTGAATCTTTAGGCTTCTCTTTTAAAGTTTTTCTGTTTCTTTACTTCCTTCTTTCTACATTTTTATGTTTTATTTTCCATTCTGTATTTAAATCAGACACGGACTGACTCGATATCACATTAACAGCCGTCAAGCCTACAGTCTTTCCAACTTATTAAAGAAAAACTGTTTAACAAAAAATTTATCGAATAATTACACTGAGCACTTATTAGACGTAAAACGAGAAACCATCCGCTTAATAGTACAGGTGTACATAATAATACTTCTAGAAAATCGATTTTATATTAATTTAACAATTTTCTTATTATCATGTTACAAAGTCAACTGATAAAGTAGTTCTAAGAATGAGCTAATACTAATTCTTTTCCAGTCTAACCTTAAGGAAACTGATTTTTATCTAACACGGGGGTCCTCAAACTTTTCCTCACAGGGAAGTATTCGTATTTCAAATTGGTTATGCAGATCCGGCTTAAACCTAAAATATTTGTTGTTATTTAGTTGTATATGGACATGAATTAACTTACTGGCTGGTTCAAACAGCTCTGCTGACAGGGCCAATCTAATTTGGGGACTCCTGGTCCAGTAAATCTTCCGATTTCATATTGATAACAATTAAGAAAAGAAGAACGATTAAATTGGATAATTTTATGGGATTTTATATACGATTTTTTTTAAAGTTATTTGAAATCATAAAAAATTATGACTGATATGATAAAGACACCGAATTTATTTCCATTTATTTGTTCAACTGTTCAATAGAACTACTAGACGTTGTGACCCAAGGCTAATCAATGAACATATTCACACAAATACATCTTACTCTATCGTCTAATTCTCCAGTGTTTGTGGTCTTCATCTTTTACCCAAATGCCATATAACCTTGTTACACTAATAGCTTTAAACTTTTTTAATCTACTCCGTGTTCCTAGTCCCTTTTCATGAGTATTTCTCTATAATCTTCCCTGCCTCTCAATACTCTTATTATTTATGCTTTATTATAGTCAAGTTGATCGAAGACGATTGCTACATTGTACTTCAAGCTCTTTTTTAGTGGGTCACTTGTTATAATGAAGCAAATGGTAGTGTAAGTAACATTCACTATGATGTACTTCTTTTTGGATACAAAAAGTGTCGAATGTACTTACTACAATAACTAGACTTTATTTCTTCTGAAGTAAAGCAAATGTTTCAATTTTTATGGATAAAACTAAACATTTCATAGAATACTCTATTAATACTCTATTTAGACTGTACAAAGCTGACAGTCAAGAATAGTTAAGCTTAGAACCGTGAGCGGAAGGTGCAAAATTTTATTCGTATAAGATTACAAAACAGTTTCAGACGATGAATACAATACAAGAAGCAAATATTTTGATAATACTTCAATCAAATGTCTTTAAGTCATTGTTGTAATTTGAGATGTGTTGCCAAAAACCATTTGTTTCCAAGAAATTTAAAAGAATGTTGATTATGAACACCCTTATGATTTTAATACGAAAAAACAACACCTGTGTGGTCACAAATAAACCAAATGTCCATTGGTCTTTGGAAAAGAATTCAACAACTGGCAAAAATAAATCAGATGCTATTTATCTTTGCAGTTTTTTTGGTTTATATTCATTACACGCATATATTTTTAAAAGTTAATAAATTTCATACAATCGAACTTACAAATGTCCATGGTTTTTGTTATAAACAATATAATTTAAATCTTCCACAAATATCGGTTATCCGTCTCAAGTACGTTTTCTACTGATACTTCTTTTACACTTATTGTATTTACAGTCAAAACTAAAGCATATACTACCCGAACTGAAGTATTTAGGTACTACAAAGTAAAATAAACCGCTCGTTCAAATGAAAAGAAGTATTTGCTTATATTTTTAAGGTTTACTTCATAGCGTATTTTTACACGTTTAGTGTTTACATTGAATATTTGCTTCAGTTTTATTCAGATCACCCATTACCATACAAACTAAGATTCTGAACAAATCTTTATTGTCACAAAATATGACACGACGACACTGCAGTATCGGATCCAAAAATAAGCTTTCAAGGGTTGGAGTAGAGGTCAGGAGACATTTTGCCACGCATTCCTAAAAGATAAGCATATTAAACACTTTTTCAAATGCTAAAAATTATAGCGATGAAACAGTTTTTCACATTCTTCCAATACATAACAAAATGTTAAATCTAAATCTAGATAAAGAAAACTACACCTCTAATCTTGATTTATTATTTTTGAGGTAGTAAGTAACTTCTGTAGAGTTCTGTAGAGATATTTTACTTTTCAGAAGGGCAAAAGTCTACTATCAAGAAGAGTGAAATCTGTCGCCCTTTTAAACCGGTGCCTGTGGCAGAGACAGAGAACCACATTTACCCCTCCTAGATCCGGTGCTGCAACACCAAAGTTTAAAAGAAAACTTTTATTTGTTCTGATTAGTTTTTAGCATTGTTTGATAACTATTGATGAACTGATGTAGGTATAATCAATGCTATTATTAATGAGATCTTTAAAAAATAATTAGATATTGTTAGCTTTTATTGGTGAACATGTTGCAATCGACTGGTGCCACACGATGCATTCATTTATTGTTCTGTAGAGAGGAGCTAAAATGCAGGTAATAAAAAATGTGTCGATTTGGCCTCGTGCCTTGACAGTTAAACGACAGGATTAGGTAGATGGCTACAAAGATAAATAGATGGACAACGCTGATACAACATTCTCTTGTCTCCATCTACTGGGCAATTACTTACTAATTCTTCACGCGATTACAATCACTACATTCCATCAATTTATTAAAGAAAAAAAAAATTAAAAGAACCAGAGAAAGAAAATAAAAAGTCGACAGGATTCAAGTTTCGGCAAATTGGAAGGAAATTTCAAATATAGTTTCTGACATGTCGAATAGATAGCAATCTATAAATTTTGACAAATTTTTGATTTTTAAGTTAACTGTTTGAAACATATTGTTGTGGAACGTATTCATCTATCATTTTTTCGATTTTTATCCATTCATCTCTATCTTTATATTATGTTCATTTTAAATTTCATTTAAAAACAGTATATACATTTGAAGATCATTGATCATTCTGAAAATATGAATGTAAGTAAGTATACTTTTATTTTGTGAACATGGTAATCGTGTTGAAATAAATAAAACAATAGAGTTGTAAAAAGTAAGAACGAAAACAAATAAATGAACTCAAAATACTAAGACCACCTTTTTATTGTGGAAAGTCCTTGCTAGGGATGTAATGAAATCTGTAAATCGGCAGCTTTTACTGAGATTTCCCGAAGGAGTAAACTGTTCTCTCTAACTGTGTACACGCAAACCTAACTACCACGCTACATCACCTATCAGTTCAAAGGGAATAAAATTGAAAATCGTAAGATTTATTGTGATTACTTATATTATCAAAGTTAATTTGGTTTTTTAAATTCTCACATTTCCAGGATATTCTGTTGTTAATTACATATTCATGACTATCAATTTTGTAAATTAATCGATAATTAATTTAATTTCAGTCAAATATTTGACTTGTAAAGTTAATATTACAATCCAATGTAAAGTTGTACGTTTTACATTGCGTTAGCACAACCGTATAGAATGATTGCAATCATTGTATAAACAGTATTAATATTCCATATTATTATTGATATTCATCCTGTTGATTATCATAGTGCAAATTGCATCGACCACCACTATCACAGCCATTACCACTATATTGGCTATTACTCTCACCAGATTGGTGGCACTTAGTAAATTACATCTGTATATTCATGAAGTTCTGTCATGTCAGCGCCAATTTCATGTATGATTGAGAATCTATTTACGTAAACTTTATATATGTTTAATCTCACATACATACATGTACAAATGTACAAGATAGAATGAGATGAAATCATAATATAAGGGAGAAGATCCCTTTTGTATATTTTAATGATGGAAAAACTCGACTAACGTCAGCTAGAAATCATCACTATATCTACCATCCGAAATTGCTAGTTTTGATTTATACATCCAACATTTTACTGCATAAATTGTATGTGTAGATGTGTGTTTGCATTTATTCTAGCGTAGTGTGGTTGCGTGACTACCAATTCATAGATGGGACTTTCATAGTTGAATTGGGCGCAGGGATTACGCTTCAACGACTATATTCCTTCCTCTTCCAAGTCCTAACCGGAAAACTACGATGGAATTAATATTTGCGACTAGACAGTTTTAGGATTTGATCAGTTATCCAGTAGCACGATTCAGATTAATTTGTATGTGAACACTGTAGTATAGTAGGCACTGGGGTCTGTATTGTTTTACTCAAGATTAACAATTACAAATTCGAAATGGGGAGAAGTATCAGATCAGTTTCTGGAAGTTTTGTATGGTCTTCTATACTTTCAACCCTGTTAAATGATTTTTTTTAAAACAATCAAAAGCTTTTATGGACAATGGACGAGGGAGTTTATTCTTATTCTCTCAAAGTTTTCAAGCCTTGTGGAGTGTTAAATAAAAGGCATATTTGTATGGTATAGCAACTGTAAATAAATTTCAAAAGCTATATTTTCAAACAAAACAGTTACACAAACACTGTTCATATCAAATAGCCTCACGCATACAATTAATCGTTGCACAACTGGTACTATGTATAGAATTAATCACTATTATCGCGTAATACTGTTGCTCAATTGTACCTATTTACCGTCTAAGGAATACGGTAGTTTTGCGAAAGTAATGATATCTGTACTAGATAACCCCCTAATAAGAGTGTAATTAAAAAAGAAATCCGTTTTTGTGAGATTTTCTTTATATAACGGGGTAAAACAGCTTTTTTTTGGGAAAATGGGAACGTTAAAAGCATTGTTGTTCAAATAGTCTAGATGTTTAGACAGTTGTCTAATTGTTGATTTATTTTCTATTCAATTTATTATCGACGTAGATATTCTAAATACGGAAGAGTCAATCAAAAATTGAACACCGCATGGTTTGGTACTTAACGAAAACTCTCTAAATAAACAATAGTTTGACAAAGCGCAATATGGCACAAAGATTGTCATGCATATACTATAAACATTCGTTATTTACACAATTTTCAATAGATAATATACAACACTCTAGATATTGTACAGAACTCAAATATACTCTAATGTTTTTGTTTAGCACAAAGCTATATAAAATCATAATCCAAATAAATCAACTGATAGTAAATATATCGTAAATTACACATTTTTACTGTGAGTAAATAAATAATAATAAATGAAGTGTAAAGAATAAGCTGCTAATATAAATTTGTCAATTCGATGGGATCAGTAAAACAACGTCTTTAGAAACACCTGAAACGGAAGCAAAATAACGGAAGACTTTCGAATTCAAATGTGGGAATTTACAAGAATGGGTGATACAAATACACCTGTAGAATAATAAAAAAGTGTCGTAGTATAATTAACATTGCACAACAAGAACACGTGCAAATATATATTATTGTGAGAAAATTATTTGTTAAATGATAAGGGTATCGTGGGAGACATTTTATATTCAATTTTCAATTAACGAATCATACTTGAAATTGTTCAAATACTCCAACTCACTAATTAAAACGATTCCTTTAATTTTAATTCACCGAACAATCGAACAGAAAACATTTTGAAAATGTCAATAATTAAAATGAAAATTAATAAATGGGAATTAAGGGACGTAGAAGAATATGTTTGAATATAAAAATATATGTGGATAAAACAAGATTAAGTGCTGCAAGTTTTCTAAAAATAAGGCTTTCAGTAGAGGGTTGTAAAAGAACAGATGACATGTAGTTACAACACAACGACATGACACTGTAATAGCTCCTCGACATTACTGTAAAAGCACTTCCTACATTAAAAAAAAAAAAAAACTATATACATATATGTTTAGAATAGTTCACGTAAAAACGTTTCCTGTAAATAAATCTGGGGACGAAAATGGATGGAAAATTACGTTTGATCCATGAGTAAATCAAGCTTTTTTTATTACACAACTAAAAGATATGTTAATTGTATTGTGAATCATTTTGTTTACACTTTTTGCCATATATTCCACTTGAAAAAAAAGTTTGTTCTATTTTTAATTACAGTTTTGTTGATTTCAGTTTTAGTTGAAGACAGACATGTAATGTGCGGTCAGCTCTTCAAAAGAACAAAGAAATAACCAGCGCTTCTCACTATACCTATATTCTTTGTGTAATACTTGAAGTACCTAATTTAGTAAAATATCAAAAAGGTGCAGTAGTTTTATTCTCTTGTTTGTGTGGAAAACACAAAAATTTTAGTCGTTACAGTGCGTTAGATTTCCAGAAATAGACATCCAAATCTTTTATTTATGATAAATCTGAATCATTTAAATGGAATGAAAAGGAGTCTGCCAGACAGAACCTGCTGCTATATCTATTTTTCTGATAATTCTTTCCATTTTAAATATTTCTTTTCGTCCAACTCTAAAAACGAATTAGGTACATACGGAATTCCTTTTATCCATTTCCAAGTCGAATGGAATTCAATGAATGTGAATAACAAGATTGGCCTTATCAGTACAAGAAAGAGGACCATATAGGTAGGTATATATAATCGACCACCCGTTTGTTCAGCTATACATTTTAAATACAAAAGATAACAAACCTGATTGGATAAACAACAGTGAAAAGAAAAAAACAATTAACATAAACCTTGAATAATAAAAATATGACAAACAATAAAGATTTGAACAAAAAAAAAATCAAATGTAGGTGACACTATTGATTCCTGTAATATTTAATTAACACAGAAAACAAACATAAATTTCCATTTATTACGTAATATTTGTATTGTGTCCGGTAGTCAATCTAGGCAATTATTATGTTAGTGTTAACTATAGAGTCACATAAACGAACCAATAAAGCACCGCTCGGAATGCTTCTTTGACGTTGAACCATGAAAAAGCCCATTTGCTGGCATGATAGACGCCCATTGTTTCTAAATGGATGTGTAAACATAAACGGTGTTATCGTACCTGCCATTAGCGAGTTCGATCGATTTAGATATTAGGGAAAAAAAAATTTGTATTCAATATGTAGGTATATAATGTAATAATAAAATACCATCAATATATACACATTGACACCATTAATCTTATTTCTCATAAAATGGTACCTAATGTGATTTTTGATGTAAATGGTGATGGGTTGACACATCAAGAAA
>JAZBGY010000153.1:0-18288 GCA_037414755.1 Lydus trimaculatus | reverse complement strand
CTTTGTTCTCAGATCATAATTTCAATTCCACACTTCTGCTATGTCAGTATGGAGTTAATCATTAATTTTCTCTATTTATGAATATAAATTTAATATTTCTAATAATGAAAAGACAATATTAGGGCAAGTTGTTGATTTTAATCATAAGAATGACAGCGTAATGTCAACTTAAACTATTGTCGCAAATCTAAAACGGAAGGATCTAGGCGATTCAACAAGACAAGTAATAGGATTAAGCGATAAGAACTGAAAATTTACATATATACACTATTTCTTCACATCGTTTGAAATATAGAATTCTTTTTAATCCCATTCTCATGTATGGTCATAATTTTTACTGTAATTTGCTAATTCTCACCACTATTTTGACACAACTTCATCATAAATATCAATACTGTTTTAGTTCTGTAGATTTTCAGACATTCATTGTGGTTGAAAAACAGAAATAAGGCGCCTTCTTTCCTATCTGTTTTGATGCGATCTTAAGTTGTACTTCCGGTCAGAGACAATCTCCAGATCACCTCAACGCCACCGTAAACAAGTCAAAAATTGACAGTTACATGCGACAATTTTACACAAAAGAGTACCTATAGGTCTTCTTTCAGGCTCCAGACAAATAAACAATAGTTGGTTTGTTTTCAAAACCAAACATTTCTTGTCCTTTTACTAAATATAATTAAATAAATTATAAAAGTAAGACAGTTTTACATACTGTGTGAGTTATAATAAAGCTCATCTCTTTATTCATGTCGACAATGTTTGTGTCTTGTGGCCAAGTGCTATGTTGTGACCAGCAAATTGACTTTGTATGTTCCGGAAATTGTTGACATTGGTTCAGTAAGTTGCTCGTGACATGATACAGATAAAGACACATTTTCACTGTCTAACAATTATGATAACGGTATAAAACAATATTAGAAAACTAAATGTGTAAATCTTAAATAGACTTGATTGATTTCAATAATATTGCAATCTATCTTATTACTAAAGTTTTGATAAAGACGACAAAATATTATAATATAAACTGGTTTTCTTTCTTTCTTATTTATAAATATTAATGTCTATTTCTATTGATGTATTGGCTAAATGGCCAGTTATCATTTTTCTAAAAAGAACATATAAATCAGGCTGTCATTAAGATATCTTAAATTTTAAAATCGATTATTATTTATTTCTACAAATTTTATACCTTGTTTATAAAAAATACTAATTCATATACTTCATCCATTTTAACTTGACCAAACTAACTTTAGGATAAAGAACAGGATAATAAGACTGTTTATTGTTACCGAAGAAATATCCAATTTAATATTGATATCAATAAATTGATTTTCTTCAAATCCTATTATCGCCTAAAGTCTTTCCGGGCAGTTTATAATAAACGGACTATATTTTATACAAAAGACCAAAACAGTTTTTATAGAACAAATGGATCTTCTTAGCAAATGAGGCCAAAAATTAGCATACATTTTTAGGGTATTAAAAGTTAGATTTTTCCAAAATGTTAATTTTGAATATTTCCGTCTATCTCTACGGACTCTACGACCTCTGGGATTTGACTTTTAGACAAACAATTTTACGACCTACATCGTTCTTTCAAGCTACCACAAATATTATCCAATTATCTTATGACTTTTTCTAAATAAAACATAGAGCCTTTGTGTTTATTATGCCATAGGGAACAGTTAAATTGTCCGACAAAACTAAGCCATTATTTTTACCACAAGATGGAATTGATTGTTTTTAAAAGAACCACAAAGCAATTACTTAATCTTTTCGACAATTGAGAGCCGTAGGTTTCTAAATCGCAAAAAAATGTTCCTATTTTAACAACTTTGTTAGTCAAAAGCTTTTAAAATCCTAAAGATGAACTAATCATTGAAATCTGAAGTACAGTAATATTTGTCTTCTTGAAAATATTCTTAAAAATTTGATATCACTATCAAGTATAAACACAATATATCATTATGTTACCTGTCCCCCACCAATTTCTCAATATTGATAACACTAACTATACATTAATGAACCCCTGGTTGTGTGAGTAAGATAGTATAGGTGAAATTTGGTGTAGTATAATAAATCGTGCAGATGTTATCCTGATGAACAACATCTGCGAAACCAACATTATTAGGTATGATTCAATGTTTAGAAATAGTACAGGTATATAATAATCAAACAATAATCAGCCGTATCGTCTATCCGTCATGCATGTTGATTAAAACAAACGATCATACTATAAGATTTGTTTGAAGTGAATTTCGTTTTGCTGACAGACATATACATCAATCTCTTTTTAATATTTCAAAATTTCAAATCTAATGATATTAGAATAGACATATATACAAATTTAAATAAGTACATACATATATATGTATTGAATGGGTGTGGATAATTTTTCCTCTTTTCCATTCTCTTCTTACTTTCATTCTTCCTTTTTTTATATTTTTTTTTTCTTTGAATAATGGTTGGATGTATTTGCGGAAAGGGTGCACAAATGGAACTAGCGTTCATGTTCTATATGATGGATGATGTTTTACAATTTTTAGAATGCGTAAGGAAATTGATTGGTTGCGGTTCATGTTTGATTGACAAATGGTGCTTTATGTGAAAATACATATTTTTTTTCTGGATGACATACTCTTAAATGGACTTTGAGAATATAATATTTTTGTTTGTGATGGAATGATGAAAAATTCAATCCATTCTGGAGCCATACTGGTTATCTTGTTGTAAATTGTGGATTAAAAGATTCACTCTTCTGTGGTTTTTGATTTTGATCTTTCAAAAACAAGTTAAAATATTTATGAATCACCTAAATTACATACAAGTAGAATGAGTAAATGCAAGAAAGATGCCTTGCCGTTCAATATATGAAATGCATAATCTGTTTCATTATATACGCATTTATTTTTCTTTACGTTTATTATCCAAAATTATGTCGATTACATCAAAATAAATGGAGTATATGGTTTTAAAGGATCAATAGTGTTGAACTGCCTTTCCGATGAATAAATTTGAAGAATAAACCATTCCCACAGATTTTCAATGAAGTTGTGACCCGGCAATAGAGAAGGCCAGTCAAGTAATATACACTAGTGTTTTCTTCTCTTAACTATGGTGCCTGACCGTATAAATGACTGAATAGTCATGTTGGAAAATTCAAAGATCTCCTTTCATAACTTTACAATTATACTTGATTTCGCTTCTTCCAAGAGGTTCTTATTATAGATGTGCCTTGTTTGCTTTCCCGCCAAGAATCGCAGGCACACAAAACCTTTCGATGAAATTGTTTCCCGTATCATTATTCTACCTTCTCAGGGGTGCAAAAAAATTTTCTTCTTTCTTTAAATCATGAAAATAAATTGCATATCTGTCAAAAACATCAAGACAAAAACGTTTCTCGTCAGTAAAGATGAACCAGTTCCATTCGTCCTTCCGATTGTTGTGTGTTTCAAAGCAAACTCCAATTGATTTTTTTTGTATCGTTCGATTAGCGGAGAGTTTTTTTTTGCAGTCTCTGTCGTTGAAGAACAGGACTTTTCTGCGAAATCTTGCAAACTGTCCTGACATTGGCTGAAACACTGAAAGAATCAAGAACTTCCCTTTTGATGTTCTTGCAGAAGGAACGCTTGCTTTTTGTTTATTATTCCGTAATTTTCGGATATCTTACACAATTATTTATCACTCGAGGACCCTAATGCTCCAATTTGAGTATCATTCTTCTTTTAACATCTCTATCTGTGGATTTACTCCACTGACAATCTTTTTCTAGAACCCATTCTCACTTAAAAACTTCAAATTTTAGTCAACTATTGCCAAAAAGTCAAATTTTTCCCATTATTTCAAAAAGACAATCAATAGTTTTTCTGCCTACTTTTCTAAAACATTGAAAGTGTATGAGAGCACTGAAATCGCTCTACATACGAGGGGGTACTGATATATTCTTAGCATATTATCGATGCAACACTTATTTCAGCGAACCTGCAAGGCCTCTTATCCTTTCAAAAAAAAAAATGTTTCGTTTTCTACAGCAAACCAGCATTTCACAGCTTCTATTACCTTTCCATTGCACAAAAAATTATGTCCTTTTAGACTTTTTTACAATTATTGAGGTAGGATATAATAATTCGAGAGAGCTAGATCTGAGGAATAGAGCGAGTGTTTCAGTAATTAGAACCCTAGATCCCCCATTGAATTCATGGCAATATGAGTGAGATCTGTGTGCAGCAACGAAGCTTCAGCTAACATGCCACGTCTATTTTGGGGTCGACATGCTATCTTTAAAATTTTATTGCTCAGGAATGCTTCAACTTCTTGAAACGAAATTTTACAGTAATATTTCTAATGAACGGCCTAGGCTAACTAGATAGATATCCATACCTCCTAGTGTATAAATCTTTATTTTCAAAGAAGTATTTAGTGAAGTCAAACTATTGTCGGGGAGTATATGGGGCATTCCACGCCAAATCGACCACTTTTGAACCCGACCCCTTTCGATAATAACAACTTGCATATATGTAAGTTGTTTTTTTTTTGGATATTTTTAGAGATAACGTAATTTGAGAACATAAAAGTGAAGTTTTACTTCTATGCTTGATTAAATGATGATGAGTGTCTCAAATGATTGGAAATATCTTCTGAATTATTGTTTTATTAACCTTAATCATCACATTAGCATAATTTGTCACTTAACTCACCAAATAAATTCAAATTGCTAGTTTAATATTGAATTCGGTCGTGTGGTTACTTTAGGAAAGCTTTGGGTAAATTCCATTTTACCGTAATCAAGTCCCCTGATTTGTAATACAATAGAATATTTTAATTTTATGGAAACAACCAAAACCATAACTGTAACTGATTTATATACTACCAAAATCCATTTTGTATTCTATCTAAAACTTGACAATATGATGATTTAACCATAAAGGATAATATGGGACAGTCTGCATATATTAAGTTAGTAGATAGTTATAAAACGGACTAAACTATACTACTAACTCTCTGTCGTCGTAATAGGTCTCGTCGACAAATTCATTTACATTATTCAGTCAAATTAGGTAAAGCTGGTACAGTTTCACTCAATTAAGGGTTAAAAACAAAGTAAGCAAAGTGGTCTAACTTGTTAAATAGGGTAACATTGTAGTAACGAAATATACGTATGTATAACAAGAAAAGTTTGTTGGCAAGTCAACTTTTTAATTTATTAAACATTTTCTATATTCAACTCAACCACACTCATATAGCATTAACTTTGTTATTACTATTATTATTATTGGTATTATTATTATCTGTTGAAAAGTCAGAAATTTAACCAACTGACCACCGGAAATTCAGGTAGGAAAAGTCATCATGAGTCACGTGACTGGGCGTCAATAGTCACACGCCACATATCACTTAGTAGAGTTGACAACATATCGTCCTTCCTGTTTTTTCTACTAATGTGTGCTTTCAAGGGATTCTTTATTGTCGTGTACGTACAACGAAAATTCGTGGTTACTTACCTACATATCCAAATGGCTGTACACAAAACTTTAGGTACCTTTAATGCTATGAAGGAAAACTAAAAGTCTCCTCGCACCACCAAAACTCTTTACACTAATGACCAATTTCTATTCATGAATAATAAAAATAAAAATATTTACCCACAGTGCTATTTAGATTAATAAAAACAACACTTTGGTTGTAGTACTTAATGATAAGCATAGTTTTTCGTTTTTTAAAACTTCCTGGTTTAGTTATACTTAGCATTACTTTCTATACAGATATATTTTAACTTCTCTAAAGTATCTTTCAAGAAAGTACAAAGTTAATTTTGTTTGAACTCTCTTGTGTTGACTAAAGTTTCAATTGACTTTCCAACATAATCCTAGAATGCATTTACACGGGGACATTAAGTTTCATTGTCACCTTTCTCAATACTATATTCAAGCAGTACAGAAGTTTACACTTTCATAAGTCTTCAAAATTACTTATGTCAAAGGGTGAACCGACACTATAATATCTCCTGTATTAATCCAAAGGGATATTTATTCCATAAAGTTCTGAATTTTTTTTCTAAACTCATCTTATTTCAGTCAATTTCATTGTACATAGGGTTCTTAATTTCTTACATTACCACTAAAAATAAGTTCTGGTTTGGGCAAGAGCACAAAGTTTATTAGAGCAATTACAAATTTATCATGACATTCTTTCAAGACAATACTATTATGTCCGTTTAAATCTTTTCATAGTTGTATTTAGATAAAACAATGTTTGTACTAATACTTACGCAGTTGTGGTAGGAACACTTCCATTTTTTCTTTCGCCAAAGTGTCATTCTACAACAACCGATTTAGTTTATAGCTAAATTGTTCAATAACAAGATTGAATTAAACCAAATCTAGTAGGAACAAAGTCCAGTCATTAGATATTATGGTGTTATGTACAAGTTTGTGTTTGTGTGTACGTGCGCTAAGTGCCCCTCGGCGAGCCTGTCAGATTCAATAACACATATCGGTACTCTTCCTTTCCCTTTTCGTTTCAGCCCTGTAATCGCATACAGTGCTGCTGCTGCTGAGTCTTCTCTACCACTCGTTTATTATTATTAAATTATCCCATTAGCTTCCCATATCTCTCTCTCTCTCTCTCTCTATCTGACCTTCCTATTTCTCGTCAATCCCAGCTAAACTAAATTACTATACCCAGTACTATCTCTTCCTTACACATACATATACTTATACATGTGTAGAAATGTATACGTACTCAACATAGTGATAGTTAACAACGTCAACTTCACACATGCATTAGCTAAAATAATTTAAATTTATAAAAATTGATTCTTATTGAAGAGTCGTCTTTTTTCTAGTTTTGTAGTTTAAAAAAAAGGGATTTTAATGTTGCTTTGTAGTATTCCCTTTCTGAATTGTCTGTCAGTTCGCTGTTGTTGCTGCTGCTATTACAATTTAGAATGAACAATGATATTGTGTTGGAGAGCAATTTCCAATTGTTCGTGAAAATCTTTATCGGACGAAGGGCGTGCTGATGACTAGATGCTTTATTATAAACGAGCCAGTCGATCGAGAACAAACCAGGAGGATTTAATCACTTCTCAAGAACTTAATGTGCATGTCTCACTCATTGCTTTACATGGGGTTTGGACTATAATCATCTATTGATCCCTTTCTTTTTTTCAAATTATTAAAACATCTACAAATTCTTTCGAGGAAAATGTTGATTAAATACAATGCTCTAATTAGAATTTATGAATATTATTGTAATGATAAGAGAGGCGGCTATCACGGTATCTGTTCGATATGGCAGATGGACATTTGGCGTGTAGGTGTCGAGGGTTTGCGTGACTTGTAAACTACATACATCAGGAGGCTCCCTGTTGGGTGACTTGACTATAGTTCTAATCACCGTCGAGTCACGCTCATCAGAAACTATTATACCATCAGTGTGCCATCTCCCTAGTCAATGTTAACTAATATACGTAAATATTATTTATACGTAACTATAACACGCCACCATAAACATAGAATTACTGGCAACTATTTGCTGTATAATGAATATTTTAAATTAAATAGGTTAAATATAAAATATAAATCAATAAACATGCTCAAACATTCATTTTACAGGATATTCGGATAATTTTTCTAATACAAATTCGTGAGTGAATTTAGCGAATTGTAATCAAAGAAAATTGGACAAAAATAATTTGATGAATTATGCTGATATTATGCTACAACCCCGTTTCAGTTTATTAAAATATCACGCTTACATGACAAAACTAATAAACAGAATTGGTTTTAAAGTTAACTATTGAGAATACAGTTAGCAAAGGAGCGGTTTTCAACATGCAATTAAAATGATCCTTTATAAATTTGATTTTTCTAAGAAAAATTCATATTTTAGTTTAAATAAACATTTTTTGCTCCTTTATGTTTATCTCTCAAAGCAAGATTTGCCTGTATGCATTACATTTGTAAATGAGTTTTTTTTCAGACACACAAACTAAAATTACTTTCAGAGGAATAAAAATAAATAACACCTGTAATACAAAACAAAAAAACAGCATATACCTACCTACATGAATACCAAACCAGTAAAAGATTGCATTGAGGGAAGTTACGGGCAAAAACTGACGCACGATATTGAATACAAAATAAATGGATAATAAACCATGAGTTGTGAATATTATGAAAAATGAAGCTAAGAGAAACGCTGATTTCTAAGTAAATCTAATTTTTGGAGAGACATTGATATAGGTACCTTCAAAAATTGTATTTTCAGGTGCAGCAAGATGAAATACCACTGGTTGCTAACAAGATAAACTCACCTTAAATGAACTCAACTCTAGACTAGTCTAGACTACAAAAAACCCACAAGTATCTAGTAAGGGTAAACTAGAATATCCTCAATTCTACAAATATACACTGACTTATTCCAAAAAACTAGTACAAATTTGCATCTTTACGGATAGTAAAATAGAAAACAATTTGATATCCATGAACGTCCCTAGAAGGGGTAAACGAAGCATTTGTCGGTCCCCTGGAATCGAGTAAAAAATCTACAGATTATAGCGGGCGTTTTGGTCGCTTTAAAATTTTATTGCGGGTTTGCTGGCTTTGACCCATGGTGGAGCAAGCTGTCACTCACACGTTCTCATTTTTACGATTTTTTGATGTAAGAATCCAATAATGTAGTTATTTGTCTGTTTGTTTTGTCCTTGTCTCTTGGAAAATTCGTTGTACAATAAAAATCATAATGTATGATAAATGTATCTCTAAATCTATGTAGCGATCATAGATTTTTCTATCACAGGAATTAAAGGATATTCTCCTTGTATTTTCCGCCTTCCTTTTTGATTCTTTTGTATTCAGAACAGAATCCATTTTTAAATAAACTGAGCCTGTTGTTTCGAATTTTTTATAAAAGCGATGTCGAACAATAAAAACTAAATTGATATTTCAATCTTATAGTGATGGAGAGTAATTTACTGATAGTAATCTTTCTAGTCTTTTATCCAAAGTGTAATTTTAGAGAATCTTGCAAAATGACAAGAATTATCATTTTGCACATTAATATCCGAATTTTGAAATGTACTCAAATACTGACAAGACATTTCGAATAAATTAACGTTTAGAAAATGTCAAGTCATTGTGCCTTTTAAGTTTAGTACCGCCCCTTGCATTTGGCGGTGAACATGCAGCTTGATTAAATATCAAGCCGACTAATGCACAAATCGACGAAAAGAGATCGAAAGAGAAAGAAAATGTATATTTCCATCATATCGACTACTTATTTTAAGATTCTTTAAAGAGTAGAAATGTAGGTAGGTATAACAACGACAACGATGAAAGAAGAAATAGAAATATAAAAGAATCACACATCATGTCCACACCAAATCATGATAATGATCAAACGCCAATCACGATGACTTTAATAGATTATTACAAGAAATGTTTTTTTTTTTTAGTTTTTTCAACGCTAAACCTTTTTTCTCGTTGGTTGATTGAATCGTTGGATATATCTCTACTATAGTCTAACCATTCGTATTCTTTTTTCCAAAACTAGATGTTATCAAGATCAAAGAAATGTCAGATCTGTAGTCGTCGTCGTAGCGTCAGTAGCAACAATACATCTCCCACATGTATCAAAGAAAGCTTAAATACAAGTGATTTACCATAATTTTTCATGTATGTATCATAAAACATATTGCATTTAATATTTGATTCTCTTTACTGATGATAGTTTTGTACGTACAAAAGCCGAAAGCTTTGAAGGATATTTTACCTTAAATATTTAATCAGATGTTTTATCCAAGCTCAGGTGTTTCCAGATCAGATACAGTCATTAAAAGTAGAGAAAAATAAATGTCGTTAATGTATACAGTTGCTAATGTACTTTTTACAGCATCATTATATATAATTTGTTTAAATAATTAATTAGAATTTAGAACGGCAATAAGACTTGTTAGGTATGTTGTTGAAATTTTCCAGTAATTCTACTGTATTATTCACGATACCAGATGTGTTCACATTATCTCCACTACCTTCACCGATAAACGAGTCAATTAATATGTTTCCTAAACGAATCAAGTACGAGTATCGAATTAATCAAGCAAAACAAAACAAAAAATTGAACAAAAATCAAGATTTTTTAATTATAAAAACATATAACATTTATCACAATTGGTTACTCAATTAGAATAAGTAAAAGTAGGTACTTAATGTGATCCCATAATCCAAAAATAAATCTTTATAAAAAAGCCAACGACGTGGAAGAATTTGCCACATGTTTAGAGTGAATTGGGAGATGAACGTAGTAGTTATAGAGAAAAAAATTTACCCTCTATTTTAGCACTACGTAATAGGGCGCTAATCCTGTCGATAATGTTTTATTGTTGCTGCACTTGCAGCCGCTATGATTTTGTTTTATTGAAAACCCATATGTTTCATCTTGACTATATATGATGTATACACATATATTATAAGCCAAAAAGGACATATTATTGTAAGTAATGTCCATTTATTGATTACATATACGAATAGATACCTACCCTTTATAATAATCTTCGTTCAATTGGAATCAATGTTTACATTTGAATTAATTACGCTTGTTTATTTTATTTTGAATAGGGACATTGTAGAGGTGACTGAAGAAGGGGTGGTTTTGATCGGAGCGAGATAGATGGTGGAAAACTGTTTGCATTAGTGAATTGAGTATTTGTTTTTATTTTAATTAGTGGCTTCTTGTTAGTTAAACTGGCAATGAGAATGATTTTCAACAGATATAATGTTTATTCAAAAAGCGATCTATTTAAACAAAAATTGTGACCACTCACCGCTTGGATTGTTTTGAATTTTTTTTGTTGTTGTTATTGAATCAGCGGCGAATTTACCGTGAAGCTACTAGCGTCGGTCCTCGAAGCGCTATGAGAACCCCAAAAGTGCTAGAAAGATTTAAAATATTGTACTAATAATATAAAAGATTCGTACAATGAATTCTTATTCTCGCTAGCTCAGCGACCCCAAAATAATTATTAGCTTCAGCCCACAGAAAGGGTATATCCACCACTGTACTGAATGTAATTTTTTGTGTTAGATCAAATTAGCAGGATTGGAAATAAAGATGTCCTAAATTAAACCACTTGAAACAACAACAACAACAATTAGAGTAATAAAAGCATCAAAAATAACAGAGAAGTGAGAGTAAAGAAGAAAGCCAACAGATAAACGTTGATGATAGTAAATATATAAGTGGAAGATGGAGTCAACCGAAATTGTCGGCATGTCTATGTGGCGACTCAGGTGTGTCGGCCGGCAATTTATGAAATGGAACAAGGCTATTGTTTGAATTTAAAACCTTTTAGTGTGATCTTGTACAGGTCCTTCCTTCATGACTGAAAATAGTGATTATGTTTTTATTTTTTTCTTAGTCTTTGGATTGAAACAAAATGCCTCCGATATTCCAACTGGTAGTCCTAGTAGTAGTAGTAGTAGTAGTAGTAGTAGCAGTAGTAGTAATAATAATACACACAAACACACCTTTCTTAAAGCTTTTAACGCCCATCCAATCAGAACAATTTTCGTTTTTTTTTTCCAATTACTAAAGCTCTACTTCTTAGAAATTTGTAGTTATTGTTTGTAATTGGTGTAATCAACAAGAATTAGAAGAAAAATCCACTTTAATTGTAGACGATAATTTGATTATACTCAACTTTTATTGTGTTTCTGGTGAGTTATCTAGAAAAACTTTTGCTTTGAGATATTTCGAACTACCCATTGAAATGTTAGTTCCATTAAAATTAAAATTTACAAAAGACCTAAATATTGAAATTCTTCTTCGATTAAGATCGATGATTTGTTTTTGATTTGTTTTACTTTTGAAAAACATCTCCAGAAATCCATTAACTATCTAACAACAAGTATGAAATTTTAATGAAGATAGCATATTTTTCTGGGATAAACATTTTTAAGTATTTCTCTAATAATTTTTATTCTCAATTGTATTGATTTTCATCAAATAGAAAATTATTCGTGCCAGATAACAAAGTCCATACCATTGAAATTCTTATTAACAATAAGTTACTTTGCAACCTACCTATTTGTAACGAATATGTACCTATAGGGTATCTGTATGAGAATATAGTTTCAACACTAGAAAGTTAATGTAGCATTAAATCTGTTACCGGTACATACAAGAGATCGTCCTTCTTATTCACAAAGTATACAACCGCTACTGTAGACAACTGCAACAAATAACAACAACAACAACACGAAGGCAACAATAAAAAAACCCAGAAACAGCAGCAGTAACAGCATCAGTGATATTCACGCCTTCTGGTTCTGTATTGTATCTTTAGGATTAACCATTTATTGTGTCTATGTGTGTATTTTTACTGAATAAGAGCATCCAAAGGGATTTAAACGTAATACGATAATCATAGAACAGATAGACTAACATTTATGGAGCGTAATGGAATTTATATGACAGATAGTGGACAGTTGGTAGAGACGAGATTCAGATTAACAATAAATAAAAGGTATTTTTGAATTTTAATTTTAAAAGATTGAAAACAATGTTTTTGAAGTTTTGTAGTTTCGCAACACATATTTGAATAGGTGAAGTGACAACTTGCTGGATCAATTCGACCATTTTTCACGGAATAATAAACTGAACCGATTGACAATAATATTCAGCGTAGGTACGTAATGAATATAAAAATTCAATTTTCATAATAGAAGACTAGGAAAAAGAGGTACAGTTATTTGTATAACTACTGGAAAAGCACTAATCATAGGTATAAAAAAACTAAATGTACTTGTTGTACGTGCTATGCATACCACACTTTCTATGATTGTATTCTAATAATCATAGGTAAAAAAGATTATACCGTTGATGAATTCGTTTCTTCTAAAATATAATAAATAATATCACTTGATAGTGGACTTTTTATTTTTATTTCTGTACCTAATCTCTATGAAATAACAGAACCATGCTTAAGTGAAATAATTTTTACGTTTTCTTTTGTTATCAATTATTTGTTATTAAGTAAAATTACAATGAATATTCTATTTATTTTCCTTTCACGTCGAACTGACCAATTTAACATTAGTTGATTGATCATTATTATGTTAAATGAAGTCAAATATTTAATATTTAATCAATGATTACCTAACACTTTTTATCTTCCAATTTAATTAAATTCACGTTCTTTTAATTAGAATGCTTCCTTTTTGATTTGATACGTAGGTACGATTGAAATCGAATGAAATAAACCAAAAAAAGACAGTAAACAGATTGAAGTAGGTACAGGTGAATGATATAAAAAATAAATAAACTTTTTTAACAGTACCTACCTGTTTTGTTTATTTGATGTAAACATACCTATATTTCTAGATAGCTAATACGATCAAGAAAATTGTATCAATGAAAACATCAAATTATATTTACTCAACATTCCTCTATTTTATTAAACAAATGACTATTTGTACAAGTTAATTTATTGTTTTCTATTATAAATATTGAACTAAATTACCTTTATTAATCGTTATAAAGTTATTAATTCTCTTCTAGGTAGGTAGATATATACATAAGTATAGGTAGACATACATCGTCGTTATCAATTTAATATTATGTCTTTTTCCAATTTCGTTAAAATTACCAATTGATAACCAAAAAAGTATAAAGACAATTTAAAGACACCTTGTATATAGGTACTTACTTATCTATTTATCTTATCATTTAGGAATATTTCAATAGTGAAAAATCTGTGTAAATGATATCAGTCTTATCAAAAAAAGAGCTTGTTGAACTTGTACTTGACAATTATAGGTACACACTGTCTAAAACTGCCGACAAAGCAATAGAAATTTTGAAATACAGACAAAAAAATAAAAATATCTAACGATTTAATAAAACCCGAGACAATTTCTCGTAATTTGATATAATAAGTAAATTGATTAATTTTATAAATATCTAACAAATACCTACTAAACATTAACGTTACCGTATATTAAAATTGTTAGTTGTTACGTATCGTAATCGTCCATTATAGTAAGTAATTGTAAATGGTAACTACTAGATAGTTTTAACTGTAGTTCTATCTAACATTAGTATTTATGATTACAAAATGACAATTTTAATGATTAATTATATATTAAGACAAACTAATATTTGTTTGATGACACTTCATTTTTATCAGATTCTGCGTCACAAAAAAGCTAGATTTACATTTACATTCAAGAATTACGTGAACTTGTAGATTCTTATCAATAATAAAACAATTATAAACATTTCACAACGTACTGGTAAAATGTTGAAGTTTTTAAAGCTTCTATGTAGGTATGTCGATACAATTAGAATCCAATGTTTTTTCTTTTTGTAGGCGAAACCGGAACATAACTTTTTTGTAAATAAAAACCTTTTTGTTTTTATAAGGAAATGGGAAACTAAATCAAGTAATTTTCCATCAAGTATTTGTGTTTTAGAAGCTTAAATTCTATACATATTTATTAGAATACATAATTGAAAACGGATACAAAATATTAGAAAAGAATAGCAAAAATATATTTTTTCAACCTTCTGTTTTTAATAATAAGTACCTAAGTACGTATCTCATCAATATGTGTATGTAAATAATACAAACTCTATATTAATATGTACATACAAACATATAGGTATACGTACGTATATGCGGATATGGATGCACACACATTTGTGTATATGAAAGGGGCTGAGACTCTGACAAACTCGGTATTATTGATTACCTGCCGACCATTTTGTGATTCCCCAGTTCTTGTATTATCAACAAAATGGACCAATTGGCGTACAGTACACGCAAACTCAATAGGCGTGGCTTTATAAAATGGAAAAACGTTATACAGTATACCTAGACTGTGGAACAGAAGAGAGCAGTGGGTAGCAGTAGTAGTAGTAGAATGTAGTAGTAGTAGTAGTAATAGTAGTAGGGATAGATGGTAAAAAGATCGAACAACAACTAATCGTTTAGGGCCGACTTTGACCGACCAAAATCAAGATAGGATCAGTTGGTTAAAAGCGGCAGTTAGGAGTAGATGTGTGTATGTGTTGTTTGTTAATATTATTATTATTATTATTATTATTATTATTATTATTACATTGTCGAATTTATTGAAAATAAACAAAATATGTATGGATTTTGATAATTGTGCTGTGATAGAAATTTTGCGATTTTAAATAGATAATGTTCAACAACTATAGAAATTGACTGTTTTTTTGTTAACATAATTGTTTTGTTATTATTTTTATCGCTATTCGAACATATTCAGTGGGTACAAAGTTTTTGTACCCTCTAGTGATTTTGGTGGACGGTTTTTTGACGTGTTGTTCGTATGGTGATGTCAGAGCAAGGTGGACTGGCCATGCACCAGTTACCAATGCATCACAGGGGTTTGGTGCAGCCCAGTCTGGTCATGAATCCACATCCACTAAATGATTCCTGTTCATTGGATTCACAAAATAGTAAGTTAAAAACGAAACTATAAAGTACCACAGGATATGAACTCCCAAAAAAAATAATTGAAAAATACCGATGATTCTCTACCAATTAGGATCAGAAATATTCACAATTAGAATATTTATTTCTAATCAATTAATACTGAAATCTTCTCAAATTTATTCTAAAGATATTTGAAATACTTCAAATGGTTTTATGAACTTATTGGGATTCCTACTTTCGATAAATATTAACAAGAATTTAACGAATCTCTCTATAAAATTCACACAATTTTGTTAAAAATGTCAAATAATAGCTGGAAAAAATAAAAATAAATAATATACATTTCTGAGCTTTGTTTATTTTTAATTATAATTATTAAAAAGTTTTATGTGCATTGTAAACACAATTTACTTAGCTCCTCCTTTATAGGATATTTCAAATTGCATTTCATCATGTTTTATTCCAATTAATCTGTGAATATTGGGGAAGAAAAAGATCGAAATATCAACCTATAGGTGTAGTCTTTATATAAAATCAACTCACAGAGTATACCTACATCTAAAAAGTCCTATTTCGAAAGAACGATCCAACTTAGTCTTCTTCACTAACTAGAACTGAACATACATTTTTTCTGCACATTCTCTACATTACATTTTTTTACAAAACAATCAACTAATTATTAGAACACGGTCCTATTAAGCAGGTGATTAAAACGCTTTTACTATACTTATGTACTTTTATTTAATAAGCGTAAAGATAAAGGCAATCATCATACACTTTTTTTACATGCAGGTATAATTAACAAACATAATACATTATTTAAAATGAACAAGTCATCTTATTGATACAGGCGTATAATTTGTTTATCAATCATTTTATTTCTAACCCGAAAAAAGCATTGTTTTGAGTAACATTAATTTAAGCTTACCTAACATTGGCTTTATTTTTGTCTAATCAACCCCACATACTTTATTTTTAATTACAGTTTTCTATGGAATTACTAAGAATATCAAATTTTTGCTTAAGAAAAAGTAGAACTAACAATAACTAAAAATTTTATATGCGAAGTATTCCAAGAAATTGCCAATAAAGTGAAGTTTTTTTAAAGAAAGATTCGATTCTTTTATTGTTTACATCAGAATTGCACAGTTAAATTGTAACTGTATTTATTGAAATTCCCAATTATTTTAGATATTTGGTATTTATTTAACACAATACTACCTCAATTTGTTTTCTCTAAAACCTGAATATTAGTATAAAATTATAATTTATTCAAAAATGAAATAACTGTTTATAATTTTAGACACGACAATACTTCTTATGTATAGGTATATATAGTCATGATAAAATACGCTAATTTTACCGTCGCTATCTAACAAGAAGAAAATTGTTATATCAATCAATATGTTTATTATTCATTAAATAAATTTGTAGGTATTTGAATTAAATTTTTTCTCGGTAATAATCACATTTGTTAAAGATACAAAAGAGGGAATAAGTAGTAGCAACAATTAAAATTAATGATGAGAAGTGCTTTTAAAATTACCGTACATGTTATACATCATGCATATAAATGTTCGTTATGCACCTACTTAGTATAGGTATGAATATGGAATTATAATGATAACACTAGTAAAGTTTAACGATCATTATCGTTGCAATTGAATGTCTTGTAAAATAAACGTTATATTTTTTAAAATTAATTCATTAAATCAACCCACTATTATTGTAACAACTTTAAACGAACAAGTAGGAATAATTGATTTTTATCATTTCAAATTTAATTGGAGTTCAAAACTACATAATCATAGACTGATAGACAGTGTCTAGAAGAAAACGAAAATTGTTTAAAGTTTATCAGGTGGAAAATTTATTAATTTGTTACTTTGTCATCAAATTAGTATTGATCTGGACTACAAATAGTATCTATAATAAAAATTCGATATATTTGTGTTAATGGATATTAAATTTATAATAAATAGTCAATAAATTTGTTTAAATAACCCAAATTGCTCGTTTCCAAAAAATGATCAACCATAAACAGTTTGGTTTTACAAATGGATACTTTATTAAAAACCTAAACAAAAGTCTTACCTGTATAGTTTCTGATCTTCGGTCAGATTTCTACAACATAAAGTTTTAAGGATAAAGATCAAACCCACTATAGTCAAAGGAAAATGTAAAAAGTTATCAACCCTTTTAAAGTTCGATTGGATTTGATTTGAGTAAAAAATTCTACAATTTCGACACACTACATGCCAACTATATGAATAATAAACTATTTACCGCACTGACCACTTTATATAATCAAAATAAAGACAAAAGAAGAAAATTTTTAAGAAAAAATAGTTTTCTGATGAGTGTTCTCTGAGACAAACGCACCTACAGTTCGATTGTTTAAGTTTCTACCCATAAATTGAATCATCTGCTTTATGAACTTGACTATTTCTGTATTGCCATCTGATTTTTACAAATAATATTCCTTTCGATTTTGTCAAGTGGATACAGCAAAAATTTATCACTTATTGAAGCACATTCATCATTAATCAATACTCTCTAATTGTAAGTATTATGGCAAATTTGATCAAAAATCAAAGAACACCCTTTGAAATCGATATACCTATAAACAAATCTGCTTCATATTTTTTGATCTCTTTCTGTTTGCTTAAAATTCATTTTTGGTTACATAGATGGTGTATTACTTCCAAATCAAATTTGGTGTACCTACTACCGATATGCTACAAACTAATCAGTTGTTATCTTGTCTTAAAGCTTTCTAATCATTCATCCTTTGCTTTGCAATAACTAGCCACTCTTGTAGGTAC
>JAZBGY010000152.1:41643-101963 GCA_037414755.1 Lydus trimaculatus | reverse complement strand
AATGATAATGTGGAAGATGAACTTGATTCTTATTGCAACTTATTCAGGAGAACAAGGTGAAAGTTGAATTAAAAAAAATAAACAACAACGAATTTGTAGAATTTGAAGTATTTTTGTTTGAAATAAGAAAATAATAATAAACATTTAGGTGTTTTTTTTTATTTATAAATAATTGTTAAAATGATGACACCTGTGTACAATCTACAACTTTTTACTATTTATTTATTACTTTAACATACACAATTTCCAATTTTATTCAATAACAATTCTTCTATTTATTAGTAGTTGATTTACAAATAATTAACAAATTTTCACAAAATATTTATTTAAATAATTTTGACCTAAAAATACACAATACAATAAAATTTACATAAAATTCAAATTTAGCGCTAAATTCTAACCAATCATAATAACAGATTGCATCAATCTTGTAATTTGATTCGTCAAAATTGAGCGCGTAATTCAAACAATTGAATGGTTCAAGTTACGACTTTCGATTTTTACAATGATTGTAAATTAAATTAAAATAATAAGTATCACAAGGTTATTGTTAATTTCATATGTCATCTTAAGTGTACTTAAAAAATCTAACTATAATTCTAAAATACTGATTACTTTTCTTATATAAATCTCAAGGTTGTGACATCCTTTCTATCTACAACCAGATCTTCATCGTTATTATATTTTTTTTTCTGTCCCTTCTCAAAAACTAGAAATGAAACTGTAAATAGGATACAAAATCCATGTGAACTATTCTATACACCTTTTGTTTTCAATTTGTAATTAATTCAAAAATTAACTTCCGGTTTTATGTCATTTCCTATATAATTCCCAACTGTTTGTATGTATAGATGGATGGTGAAAGGTATATCTTCATTTTTACAGCCTACAGTTATAACATTAAACGTAGAGAAATAATTTCTTCTTTTGTAAATATCATCGATATATTATTATTATTATTTGAGTTTTAAGTGAAGGGTCCTTTACAATTTTTCTTGTTTCTGCTTTTGGACAAGTAGGATTAAGTAATGATCGTTGAAATAGACACAAAATTACGAAATCCATAGAATAAGTGTTAATTATTCGAAGGAAAAATCAAAGAAATTGGTCATCATTGGTCAGAGCCCTTTCACCATAAAATCTATAATGTTGCGTAAATCAATGCAATTGTTTAAATAAATAAAATTTACGAGGATTTTTCATTCTGTCTAGCATTTATTGAATGTACAGCGCCAAGCACTTTAATTCTTTCATGAGGTCAATATGGGAGATTTAAGAAAGTTTTTTTTTTTACTTTATTAACAACAAAAGGAAGCAGAATAAAACAATAGTTCTACTTTTTAACAAAGTTGAAAACAATTATCTTGCATCATTCTACAATTGAGATGATTGTTTTTAATTTAAGTAATCCATAGAATCTAAAAATTATGTAATATCTTCACTGTTGGATGACCCTTTATAACCGCTTTTCTTTACATAATCATGTATGTTAGCAGTTGAGGTTTTTGAAGAAGATTTAATGTGTAATGGTTTAGTTCCGTACTCTCACTTGACTTGATATTAGAAAAAGTATTGAAAGAAAACCGTCAATGTACAACACTTTCATTGTTCATTTGAACTTTAACCTTTTTTCTCTCTAAAAAAAAAAGAATTTTCCAAAAAATTATTAGAAACACATTCTTGCGATTTCACAATTTTTTTTTAAATTGAATCAAACATATTTAATATTTTGTGCAATACAATTATTACAACATTTCGTATTTATTTATTTATGTGAACAATTCTCACGTATTATCATAAAAAAACAACAATAACGTGATCTATTTGTTGTAATATTGTTGAATTTCAATTAAAAATCGTTCAGTTTTAAAATACACCGATAGATGGCGCTATTACTATAACTACTATAACCATCATAGCTGACACGATTAAAACTACAATAATAGAGAAATTGTTTATTTTACAATATTTTAATGATTAAAATCGGGTAATTGATTGATTGTTTCATCAATATAATCGATAATAAATGATTTAAATAAATGTAGTGTCCTTCTTACACGGTAAAACTCATTTTTATCGCCATTTTTAACTGAAACCAATTCATTCGGATGTATCGTATAAGATACACGTGTATTTGTATCTTGATTCAAATTATATTTATTTAAATAAAGATTATTATTATCAATAATTAAATTGTATATTTGATCGTTGCATTTAATCTTATTGTTATCATCATGATAACAATATTTTAGAATTATTTCATTATCAATCAATTGAATTAATTTATTTGTATTTAATGTTGATTTTTTACATTTATAATAAAACCATGATTGTTGTTTATTCGGTTGATAACAATAACCAATATTATTATCCAAATCGATTATAAATAATTGATTTTGATAACAATAACATTGAATTGAACGATTTGTTGTTGGTAAATCAATTAAATTACTCCATTTATTATTAATTAAATCGTAATAAAATAGATTATTTTCATAAATACGAAATTGTCCAAAACCACCAATTATATATAAACAATTATCAACAATACAACAATGGAAATGGCGTCGTTTATACGGGAAACTACAATTAAACGATTTTTATTAAATTTTATTGTTTTTAGTAATCCAAAGACTAGTAACTCGCCCTACTAGATTTTATTGCATTGTTGGTTGTATAGATTTAGGCGTAATTGTATTACTGGTTGCCCATCTATTGGCGCACGTTACCAGTCTTTGGAATTTTAGTAGAAATTACTCAAAATAAACACCAATATTGCGGATAAGATCGTATTTCCATCCTCTTTGTTTCCATTGTCCTTTACCTATAATACCTTCACCACCGAATATATAAATAAATTGTCGATAATTGATAATATTGAAACCGTCCACTTGAAAATTAGCATCAATATCTAGAAATTTCTTTAATTCATTTGTAGATGGATCAATATAAATTACAGTTAAATTATGATCATTTTGTATACATTTTCGTTTTCTTTTATAAGTATCGATGATATTTTGATAGTTTTTTGTTTGATTATCAACTAAAAAACATGGTAAACCATCGAAATTACGTGATTTTGATTCTAATAATTTTTGTGCAAAATTTTTACAATTTCCATCAAATTCATCGATATTTATACAATTTTTTATAAATTTAACACAATTAATGATATTAGAGATTCTAGAATTTTCTATAATTGTTAATATTTCATCTAAATTTGTTAAATTATTGAAATCCAAACAGAATAACAATTTTAATAGAATTTCATCATTTTTATCTGGATAATTCCTATTATACCATAATACAGCTGTATGGAATACATTAATTTCATTATTAGTTTGTAGATATTGATTGTTTAAATATTCTAAAATTGTTTCTAAATCCATCAAAAAGATTTGTTCAGTATGACGTATTTGTTCAAATTCTAAAATTGCTAAAAATTTTGCACGTTTTATTAAATCATATTCATGATAATATTTCCCTAATAACCATATTTCTATACAATTATCAATAGTTAATAATTGTTTAATTATACAATTTAAACAATAATCTTTCAAATGTTGTATTAAAAACATATTTGTTGCTTTATAGATTTTCAATAATAATTCATCATTTAAATGTTCAATAATTTCAATATCCCATAAACATTTCTCTAATATCACCATTGTTTCATATTCAATTGCCTATAATCGAAAAAAGTGGTTTTATTGTTTAATAAAATTGCAAAAATTGTATACTTTTAATTCGATTTTATTTAATTTATTTTCAATGAAATTCCCACTAAACATTGAACGAAAATATTCACTATTTTCAATTAAATTTGTTTTATTACAAATTAATTCTTTACCATCAATTATAAATGTGATTTTCTCGTCAATTTGTTGATTTTCCATTTTGTTGTTGTTTTCCCAAAAAAATTTCAAATTGTCGCCATTACAAAAAAAAATAATTTGAGGTTAATTGTGGTTAAAGTCACACCATTGTAAATTAAGCTGCGTTCAGAATTTTATATGAAATGTCGGCAGATGGGAAAGAAAATCAAAATTAGAAAAGTAGATACTTTTAGAATTATGCAGGTCAATTACTTTATTAATGTACATTTTAGATGAGTTAAACAGTAATATGAGCACTTTATGTAGATTATTTCGTATAAAAGTGGTAGTGTGGGCAACCAGTAATACCCTAACGTATCCAATATTTGTTTACTTGTGAATTATTGTTTTCAACAGAAAAACAGGATTTTAATTGTTACATTTTGGTCTAATAGGCATGTTTGTTTTTAAAAAAATCTGGTAATACAGTACATCATTGTTTAAGTGAGATTTTTGGTGGATGCGCCGGGTGAGCACAAAACTTTTCAAGCTGTACAACTGTCTATATCCAGAATTACACACTATAAAGCCAAATCTGTATGTTTACTATTACTATAAGCGAGAATTTTAAAGGATCCCACACACCGGCGCGGGACTGCGGGACCGGTAGCGGGAGCGTTTCGCGAACGCGTGATGTAAGAAACGCTTCCCACTTAACCCCACACACCGAGGGCGGAAATCATTGGGAAAATATTCGTGTTCTTCTTTAGATAATTGGTGCGTATAGTAGACCGTGCGTTCAAATCAGATGAAGAAGAAGCCCTGTTATTATTAGCTCTTGCTGCAGATGAAAGAAATAGAACAATTATCAATTTACTATCATGTTTTAATTCTTTTCCAATTTGATCCCAAACTTTATCATTTTTCCGACAATTTTTATATTCTTCATGAGACCGATCATATACAATTGGATAATTTTTTACAATTTCAATTAAATTTTCTGTTATTAGTAACGCCATCCCGCTGTAGGATGCGGGAAGAACCGTGATGCCTGCGTTCTAAAATAAAAACGCTGTTTATGCGGATTTACCGTCGCGGTATACCGCATCAGTGTGAATACGGTGATATCCCGCAACGTCTCTTAGTCCCCCATCTTACCGCTACCGCTCCCGCAACCGCAGTCTCGCGCCGGTGTGTGGGATCCTTTACTGTAAATCCTGAAAATTAATAAACACAATTGGAAAGACAACTTTAACTACACTGGTGTATTGTTGGTTGCCTATTGAATAAACATTTCTTTTTTAAATCCTAAAGAATGAATTAGATAATACAATTATCTTTGACTATGGTTATTTATAAAGCGAGAGTGTGTAAAGATATCAAACAACATATGATTAAATATGAAAATATTGATAAACACGACGGAAATACCTAATCATTTCATATCACTATCATATCAATAGTGGTTAAGATTACCTATATTTCAAAGTTTTTTCGGAACGACTATATAGAGTATTCATACAAATAACTAACAGTAAGTTTATATGTTTCTTTATCAGATTTAATTTATTTAAAACATGTTAAAACTTTTTCAAATGTAGAAGCGTTTATCTTTAAATTCGAGGAATTATCTATAATCCGGCAATGAGAATTGCAAATTAATCAAGGTTAAGGTCACAGAATTGTGTCAAAGGTTACAAATTTTGAACAATACAACATTAAAGCCGCATCTACACAAATATTGTTTACAAATAAAATTACACTTATGTATACATTTATTGTAAATAAGACTTTAAATAATTTTCTATTGTTTATTGTCAATCGATAATTTCCCTTATTTTTCTATTTTTCTTTATTAGACATTCAGTTTTATTTTTTGTGCATTCTAATCGAATTAATCAATATTTATAAATAGCTGTTTTTTTTATTTAGGTAAAGTAGGCTATTCTGTCAAATTATTCATTTGTTCGTTTTGTAAGAAAATTCAACTTAACCTTTATTTTTATTTTTTTTTTAGATAATTTTGAGAAAATTCCTTATTTTTCATTAAACCTACAATTACGCATTTACCAAAACATTGGTTGATTATTTATCAAAGTTCATTTTAGAAATTCTGGATTTTTCCATTATCACAACATAACCTCAAAATAATTCAAAAAAAAACCAACGAATTGTTCTGTAAATTAATTCAAATAATGATTCAATTGTAAATCGATAAGATAAGGTTAAAAATCGATTAAATTCCATAAATTAAACATAATTCTATCAAAAATTTGTAGGAAAATCATTGGGAATTATGTATGCTTGGGGTAGTACAATACATGGCCAATTGGGCTTAGGTGGTGTTGAAGAAGAACATATCCATACACCAAAAGAATTAGAATGGTTTGGTACGAAAACTGTGATTAAAGCTGTCTTAGGTGATAATCATACATTATTTTTAACAAATGATGGTAAAGTGTATTCATGTGGTAGTAATGATTATGGACAATTGGGACATGATCAACCTAGAAAGCGGCCACGTATGTCCACATTTAGTATGTTTGATTATTCAACAATAAAAAACAACTATAATCTTGCGAATTAATCAAAAAAAAAATTAAAAAAATAATCAAATCGAAAAAAATGTTTTTATTTGTAGAATTGGTAAGTGGATTGGAAGCTTATCCGATAATTAGTGTAGCATGTGGTGCAACACATTCAATAGCATTAAATAAATGGGGACAAATATTTACATGGGGTTCAGATTATTATGGACAATTAGGACATCAATTAGGACATAATTTACAAACAATACCGAAAATATTAAAAACATTAGCAACACAACATGCAATACAAATATCCGCGGGACAATATCATTCAATTGCATTAATAAATAATGGTATCATATATACATGGGGTAGTAATAATTATGGACAATTAGGTATAGGTAAACAAACAACCCATGAAACTGTACCATGTCAAATAATAACATTATATGGTATACCAATATCATTAATAACATGTGGTGGTTATCATACAATTGTATTATCAAAATCTGGTACTGTATTTTGTTGGGGTAAAAATACAAATGGACAATTAGGTATAAATGATAATACATCAAAATATTATCCAACACAATTAAAAACATTACGTAATATACGTGTACGTTATATATGTTGTGGTGAAGAATTTTCATTATTTTTAACAATAGATGGCGGTGTATTCTCATGTGGTCATGGTAATTATGGACAATTAGGTCATAATACCAATACTAATGAAATATTACCAAGACAAGTGATTGAATTAATGGGTTCGACAATAACACAAATAGCATGTGGTAGAAATCATTCATTAGCATTTATACCATCTAGAGGGCGTGTTTATAGTTTTGGTTTAGGTGGTTCAGGTCAATTAGGTTTACGTAAACCAATTAATAGTGCAATACCACAAGTTGTATTATTACCATGGTTATCAACAATGAATAACGATAATAATAATATTGTAATTAAACGTATATTTGCTGGTGGTGATCATTGTTTTGTTACTATATCTAATGATGATCATAAAATTGAATCGGATGATTTTCGTTATTTTTATACAGAAGAAAATCAAATATTAGAATTGAAACAATCTTATATTCAACAATGTTTAGAGATTTTACCGGATCATAGTGTTGATCAAGAATTATTAAGTTATTTAGAGATTGTTTTTAAAAGTTTGAATTGTTTAAATGCTTCATTTTTATTAGATAACGATCAACATTATTATTGTACAAATAAAAATAATGGTATCAATATAAATAAAGCTGAATTAATATTTTCAATGATTGGTAGAATTGAAAATCAAACAATAAAAGATATAATACGTAATTGTATAATTGATGATATTATAATGAAATTAACATTAATACCACCTGATATTGAAGTATTACGTATATATTTATTATTACCATTATATTATGAATTTAATAATTCAAAACAATATTTAAAATTGCATATACCATTTATTAAAAATTTATTAAATTTAAATGATATTGCAAAAAAAATTATTGGTTTATGGTGGTTGAATATGACAAATGATTATTTTGAAAAATTAATAATCCAATATAAAATTATCGTAATTTATATTATAACAAAACAAAATTTAAAAAAAGATAATAATGATACAATAAAATATGATAAAAATTTAATATTAATATTAGATATGTTGGAATTTTTAAATCAATTAAATCGTAAAATTGATGGTTTAAAAGTACCATATGATACATTTCATATAAATGATTTAAATGATTTAATTGATATTAGAATTGATTATTTATTATGGTTACAAGATAATAGTAATAATAGTGGAAAATTATTTTTATGTAATTATCCATTTATATTTGATGCAAATGCTAAAACACAATTATTAATTACTGATCAATCAATTCAAGTAAGTTCGATTTTTTGATTGATTAATTATAAAAGTCCAATTCAGCTATCCTTAATCTCAACCTATAATCGGTCTTTTTGCAAATCCACTTTATATGTCTTGTACAGGGTGGTCCATTTTCGATGGTATTTAAGGTAAACTCCTATAAGTAGTTAGCGGACAAAATTACTGATGAGTTATTCAACTTTTTTGACTTTTCCATTATTTTGAAAATGCTCTATATCTCGCATACTTCTGAGAACATTGGAAAAATTCTCATTGCTTCTAATACAGTTTTTAATAAAGATTTTATCTGTCTTATTTATTTTTGGGTGAATTTTACCATTTTTCAGATACAACACAAATTTGATTTTTTTTAAATGGGAACTATAGGTAATTTTTAGCTCAATGAATTACTTATTTTTTTCTGATTCCAAATATCTATAGTTTGCTATAGTTATTTTCAATTATATGGGCATTTTTTAACAAAATTCGATGTTGCAGGTAGAACTTACAAAATTATACTCAAAATAAACGTAGAGTGCTGTGGAACAATTGTTTCTCCGACTTGTCAAATGATTACTAATTTTGATTTTTTGCAATAATTATTGCATTTTTTACACAAAATTTATGAAAAATATTTTTTATAAAGCTTTTCTGGATAGTTCGCCTGCGGATCCCGAGATAAAAATACCGTAATTCATGAAATCAAGTAAAATCAATTATTACCTGATAATTTCAAATGCAATTGTTTCATAGCACCCTACGTTCAATTCAAATACAGCTGTATCATTTTTAGCTGTAGGATTTGATTTTCTGTAGTGACTTTTGCTGTTGAACATAACTATAGCAAACCATATATTTTCGGGATGAGAACAAAATAGGAAATCTAATGAACTATAAATTAACTATAGTTCCCATTTAAAAAAATACAAGTTTGTGTTATATCTGAAAAACGGTAAAACTTACACTAAAATAAATAAAACAGATAAAATGTGTATTAAAAACTGTATCAGGAGCAATGAGAATTTTTCCAATTTTTTTAAAACTATGCCAGATACAGAGCATCTTCAAAATAGTGGAAAATTCAAAAAAGTTGAATAACTAAAAAATAAAATAACATCGCGAAAATCTGACGACACCATCTGATTAGTCATAAAAAAGTATCTCGAGAATGTGCCATCAGTTATTTTCTCCGATCACTGCTTATAGGAGTTTACCTTAAATACAATCGAAAATAAGACACCCTGTACATAAGGTTAATTTTAATAACAAAAAAATTTAGTATAATACGGCAAACTTACAAGGAAAAGGAAATAACTGATTTTGATAAAACTTTGCATACAAAACCTGTTTTTGGGGGGGTAACTTCAATGGCCACTTTCACCCCCTTAATGTGAATATGGGCAGCTAAAAAAAAATATATCCTTTATTTTTTTGATGTTCTACCTGTATGCAAAGCTTTATCAAAATCGGAGAGGACCAGTTCTATGTCCTTTTCCTTGTTAGCCACAAACAATACTAACAAGTAAACCTTCCGAGGTGGAAACTCTTCGATTTTGATTATTTTTGGTATACAGATAGAGAATTTCATTCTATGGGACACGTATTTTGCTGTTCATGCCCGTTCTCAAATTTAAGGAATAAAATGTGGCTTGAAGTTCACCCTGAAAAATCAATTTCTTTCCAAATATCTCGAAAACGCCTTAATATTTTTTGATGATACACACACTAAATAATAACGACACCAAAACCAAATTTTGATGGTGAAACTATAAGCAAATATGTTTTTTTTGTTTGGATCTTTTACCATTTTCGACCCTATGACCAAATTTATAAACCTGGAATTTTTTGTACGAACAAGGATGAAACACGTATTTATGGATGAAAGTTTGGGGGTGATTTCCAACTAATTGTGAAGATGATGTAGCATTCACTAATCTTACTGAAAAATTTACAGCCCTTAAATAAAGGGTGTCGGTGGTGTTAACGTTTGTTTCGAATACTTTATACAATTCTCTTCCTACTTGCAGTATACTACCAAACGTAGACACGCGATCGCAATAGAAATAAGCTCATGCAGCATTATAGTCTTTAGGTCTCGCCATTATTTATCGTTTGAATCATTAAAAATTATTCAAAATATTCATCAAATTGATTTTGTAAGTGTCAACTTCAACTCCCAGTTTCTCCCTTACACTTGAAAACAAGTACGAACAGCAAAATACGTGTCCCTTAGAATGTGTTTCTCTATCTACATATATAACAAAAATTATCAAAATCGAAAGTTTCCATCTCATAAAGTTTATTCGTAAATCGAAGGAACGATTACACCGAAACAGTCTAGGTAGTTGTTAATCCTGGAGGATGATTACTACCGCCATCCGTGGTGTTTGATCCAATAGTAATGAATGAAAGAAATTGGTTGCACAATTCTTAATTGTAAGCAGTTTTTCTCAACAATATGAAACAGAATCTCGTGGTGAATAAAAGTTCTTGTTCGCCGAAAAGGTAGTTTAAAAATTATAAAATCTCAAATTTTTCAAAAAAAAGTTATAGTACCTCAACACCAACGTGGGTTCAGACCCCACACAATTCTCTAATGAAGGATAGTCTTCTTCTTCAGTTTCAAAACTGCTTAAATTAAAAATTCGTTTATTACTAGCAGATTAAGCACTACGAGTGGTGGCGTCATCGTCCTCTGAGTTTATAGACTACCTGGACAGTATCAACGCAATTGTTTCTTCGACTTAGGAGGACAAGTAATATCGTCCCATACCGCAGAGAATAAGGAATAGAAGTTGAACCGGATTTGTGAATAAAAACAAGAAGTGCCCTTGTAAGTGATTTGGAAATATTGAATCGAAAGATAGCATAAATTTGTGTTATAATTATGGTTATTGCTAGCGATATCATCGGTTGTATGGTTAATCCTCCTATAACACGATTAATTCGTACCGTCTTATAGGAAACTCTAGCTATACATATAGATGTTGCTTATAAGTGGGTTGTTGCAATTTTTTATTTCACATTATGAGAGTACTACGTTATGGAATAGTTGACTGTTAATAAATTAGTTATAGGAGATAAAATGCAAATTTAACCGTGTTATAGGAGGGAAGAACGTATATTTGAGCGACAGTATGTTAAATGAAACATCCTGTATTGTGGCACTTTTTCGACCTCAAAATATCGGTCGTATTCCCCCGATTTTCAAATTACCTACAAGAGTATTTCTTTTAGTTTAATGCACGTTTGTATGAATCTATATTGTTGTTTGTTTTTTGTTTATCCCAATATCTAGATGCATAATGCAATGCAAAATGCTGCTCAACAAGCATGGTTATCAATGTTATTATCACCATCACCACATAATAGTATCCAACAATATTTAATATTAAATGTAACACGTGAACATATAGTTGAAGATGCATTACGTGAATTAAGTAATATAAATACAAATGATTTAAAAAAACCATTACGTGTTAAATTTTGTGGTGAAGAAGCTGAAGATGCTGGTGGTGTACGTAAAGAATTTTTTATGTTAGTATTACGTGAAATATTAGATCCAAAATATGGTATGTTTAAAGAATATAATGAAACAAGAACAATATGGTTTAGTGATATAGCATTTGATGATGATAATGATATATATTTTTTAATTGGTTTAATATGTGGTTTAGCTATATATAATTTTACAATAATTGATTTACCATTTCCATTAGTTTTATATAAAAAATTATTAAATGAACCAATTTTATTAACTGATTTAAAAACACTATCACCAACAATAACAAAATCATTACAATATTTACTTGATTATAATAATAATGATGTTGAGGATGTATTTGGTTTGTATTTTGAATTAACAACAGATTATTGGGGTGAAACAAAAACAATTGAATTAAAACCAAATGGTTCTAATATAAAAGTAACAAATGATAATAAAAATGAATATGTTAATTTATATATAAATTATATTATAAATGATTCAGTTAAAAAACAATATGATGGTTTTCATAATGGTTTTATGAAAGTATGTGGTGGACGTGTATTGAAATTATTTCATTCACATGAATTAATGGCCGTTGTTGTTGGTAATGAAAATTATGATTGGCATGCATTAGAAGAAGCATGTGAATATAAAAATGGTTATAAATCATCTGATCAAACAATATTATGGTTTTGGGAAGTTATACATGAAATGGCATTAATTGATAAAAAGAAATTTTTATTATTTTTAACAGGTAGTGATCGTATACCTATACAAGGCATGAAAGCAATTAAAGTAAGTCTCATTATTCAAAAGTTGCAACTTTAGTATTTTCCAAAAAAAAACAATTTCGTTTTCAAAAATCTCCATTTTCACCGAGAAAAAATCAAATACTTTTAGAGGTCAGTTGTACTGTTTTTATCTTAACTTACATGCGTACGTGGGCGATTTTTCCATTAAACAATCGCCACTTGTTTACCTCAAAGCTTCTTATCATTGCTAGTCAAATCTCAGATTAATCACGTATGATTTAAAAGAAGCCATTAAACTGTTTATTAATGGAATTTCTATTAATTTTGTCGATGAAAATGACAATTTTTGAAAACGAAATTTTTTGTCATAATCTACACATTCCGGGATTTCAGCTGTGGTGGTTCTTTGTGCAGTTTCTAAGAGATTATAGCCGTTTTCTTCATTTTAGTTAAACTTTTATCGATAAGGCCGTTTGTTTCATTTTTTTTTCGAACAATACTAAAGTTGCAGCTTTTATGAAAGAAAAACTACATTTTTAATAATCGTGATTTTTTGAAGATTATTATCCAACCAGTGAATGATGATAAATGCTTACCAGTTGCGCATACTTGTTTTAATTTGTTAGATTTGCCGAGATATCAAACCAAAGAGAAGTTACGTTATAAATTGATGCAAGCAATACAACAAACTGAAGGATTTTCGCTAGTTTAGTGAGTGTGTGATGATTAAAAAACACAAAAAAACAAAAATAAAAGGAGGAAAGAACGCTAATGTTTGTTAAACATTTCAAATATATTTTTTTTTGTTTTTTCTAATATGTAAATTATATACAAATTTTTATGGAATAATAGTCGATTATTGCGCTCTTTTACAATTTATTTACCAGACCATTCATTTATTCTACCATTATCAAATATTAAATTATACCGTGGTATTGGTACTAAACGGCCACGTTTTATTATTTCCATATTCTCACCAGGACGATATTGACATTGTGATATAAAATCGAGAAGTATTTCACCGAGTCGTCGACTCGATTCAACCAATTCCTGTAAACTATTTTAACGCATTTTTTAACAAATTGATGTATTAATATGGTAGTAAAGACACACCTATCTGGATGGGTTAAACCACCGGATACTATAGCATCGCAAATTTTCGTACTTGCATTAACATCAAATAATGGTACACCAAAATGACAATCTAATAATGTCCAAATCTGGATAATTACATTAATTATTATTATTATTAAACAAAAAAATATACAATTTGTTTACCTCTCCTTGATTTTCAACAATTCGACTATTATCATCGTTATTTTGATGTAAATTCCGATTAAACATATTTATATTACCATCAGTTGGACTTAATAATGATTCAACAGATGTTGTATGTTGTAAATCAATCGATAATTTCTCATTATCTTTACATAATTTATCGATTTCTTGTTGTAATAATTCGGAACTTTCTTTACTTGTAAAACCGTTAATTGGTGATGAATTCTCTTTATCATCCACCGTTATATTAACATCATTTTGTTTAGAAAATGTAAAATTCTCATTTGTGATACTTAATGGTGTTGTTGTTGTATTTTTGATATGTTTCTCTTGATTATTACAATCTAATTGTACAGTTTTTGGACGATTTAAACAACCAAAATCACGTACACCTGTATTAATAAATGTTAAATAACCACAATTATGTTGAAGATCAACAATTTGTGATAAATTTAATATAGATGGATGTTTATAAAATTCATTATCACGATTATTATCAAATAATTGAAATGGAAATGGTACAATATGTGTATCAACTGTTTGTTGATTAACACTATAAGCTTGTATAAGTACAGGTGAATATTGCGTTGCTGCATTTACATGTAATATATTTGATATTGGTATTATAGATGGTTCATGTAACCATGTTGTCACTAAAATACGTGAATAACCCAAAAACATATGCGGTAAACGTTTCAATACAGTCCCTAAAAATTTGGTTTATATTCATTATAATTTATTTATACAATAATAACACCTTTTGCTAATAATAGAGATGGTGGACCGTATCCGGTGATGTGATATATAAAGAATTTAAACCACAATGAATTAACTTCAGGTACAGCTGGACCTAGATGTGGTGGTGATAGACAACCAACAGATCGAACTTCACGGCTGAGTGGCGCCATTGATACTAACAAACTAAACAAGACACAAAAAAACAACTACAGGTAGGTGGAAAATTAGAAAAAATCAACAAATTACTTGTATTTTTTTTGTAAAAGTCGCAATCGTGTTGGTTCATCTAATGCATGTAAACTTTCTAAACGTATCAAATCTAAACCATGTCCGGGTAATTTCATTAATGCAATTATTGTTGATTTTAATATAACAGCATGATCGAAAAAACGTCGTGCTTCACCTTCACCATCAGCATCTAATAGTGAAACATTTTCTAATTCAATCAATAAACTATCAAGACCTTCATCACATAATTTACCAACTTCGAACATTGTAACTGCATGTTTTTTTAAACCCTAAACAATTCGAAAAAATCAATACCACAACAGAAAATGATGAAACAATAAAATAAACCTACAGGCGATAAATTGCCCATCATTAAGAAAGCAGTTAATGTTGAATCATACAAGAAAGCTACACGATTCATTTTCAAATGTTGCCCATTATCTGGACTATCTTCAAATGATAATAATGATAATTGTTGTGATGATGATGATGGTAATGATGAATTATCCCATGATGGATGTTTTGTTATAATTAACGGTTGTAATTTATATGCGAATTGTAAACGACAATACAATGAAACAGCTTGTTTTACTAATTCCGTATCGACTTGTAATACATTTGCTAACTGTAACAGATTTTATCAACAATTAATTTCCTGTTTTTATCATTAAAAAAAATTAATAATTAAAACCTCTCCAACTGTTGTATGTTTATCAATCGATACAAATATTTTATATAATAACGTTTCGAAATAATCACCAGTAACACGATTCATTACAAAACCTTGTAATGGTGGTACTTGTATACAATCAACACCAGTTATTGGGACATCCAAATAGATTAAACCTTTCCTTGAATTGTTTAAATATTGATTAATCAAAAAATAATCGATAGAAACACATAAAATCTTACTTATAAAGACTTAAAATTGTGTAATAATTCAATTCAACAGCAGTTTGTGATCCTAAATCGATTAATTTATCAATTAATGCTAATTCTTCATCATTTACCATCTAAAATTAACATTTATTTACAATTTATTTAAATAATAAATAGATTGAATACTTTAACGTCTTCTTCAAGTACTAAACCGACTTCTACCCGCCACCAGGGTGCTATATAGATATCAGATGGTACTTTCGGTAGAAGACCACGTACATTCTTTTTACCAAATAATCGTACTTTATTCGAACGTGCTTTATTCATTAATTCAATGTACTCGTTACGGCCAATACCAAGAAGGCGTAGACCTATTGTTTTAATAAAAAAAAAAACTCAAGGTGATTTTAATTAGAAAAATTGTTGGAAAACCTTACAATCAGCTGCTGTAAAATTGGGTAGTGTGTCATAGCTTTTTTCTGTTTGTATTAAACGTTCAACAACAGCAATATAATAATTAAATGGTGTTATACGTAAACCTTTAACAATCATATCAGCTAAATGATATGGATATAACATTAAACGTTCTTTACTATATCCAACAATACGTTCATAATAACGTTTCTCATCACGTAATACATAACGTACTAAATTACCACGATATCTTAATTGATTTTTAATACTGAAATTCACAATGTATCTATCATAATCTTTAGATGAATTACCTAAAATCTGTGTACATTTACGATTAATTATGGGATTAATTAAGAATGGGGATTGTTGAATTACCTGTTTTATATGTGTTGGTAATTGGGACCATGGTATTTTCTTACGGATATTATCCTCAATTTCTTGATTCATAATTGCCAAATTTTTGTTTACATTTACATATGATTCGTCGTCTATCTTACAATGTACTTAATAAAAATGTATGTGTATGGAATGGTTATTTTTATAAATGTCTCGTTTCGTTATCAATTGTACTATCTCATGGAATGTAATATGTTACCTGTATATAAAAAAATATTTTATGTTAATAAATAGTTGTGATAAGGGATTTGTTTAAAAAAATAATAATAAAAATCATAAATTCCAACCTCTTATCACTTTAAAATGTCAATAATATACCGTTAGATAGCGCTTGTGTTGTTATTATAAGCGACACATAGCGGATTTTTGTGTAACTAACTACTTCGAACGATAAATGTAGCTCATTTCTTATCCAGTTATGGAGACTAATTGGCATTATTTGAATTTTAATTATTCTAATCTTTTATTAATGATTTAAGAGTTGATTTAAATAGTCTCAAGGTTGTCTATTTTTACAATTTCTATCGCTAACACTGACTAAATTAGGCGCTACAAAGGTTTATTATGTTGTATGATCACTAGATGGCATTCTTTATTTAGGTCAAAAATTTATACGGAAACTCTACTAACACTGCGTTCGTAAATTAGTCCGAAAATATCCATAATCGTTCAATGTAAATTAAAAGAGATAAGGCTAAAGTCATGTTAGAAGATCTTTCTGGATAGATGTGAAGTGGACTCTTGGTAAGTAGGGGTAGAAGAAAGTACGTGCAAGTAAACGCCAGACAACAATTTTGAGATTGCAGTGGCGTTCTGTATTAAGAAATGTTCTATATTACATATGTTACAAAAAAAAAAACTGTGTATAAATAATTAATCAAATTAGATTATCTAGATCTAGAGTGGAATAAAATTCAATATTTATAAATTTATTGTGTGATATTCGTAACAATATTTTATATACACATAGAACATTGCGACAAGTAAATGCGTTTTGTGCCACCACTGTAGAGTTTTTCCGATAGTAAGCGAAATTTGTCGAACCTGCTTCGCAACGTGCGTTAAAAAGATCTTCTTAGACGACTTTAACTATACCTTATATTACTGATTTTTTAAAAAATTATTAAAAATTGAAACAGTATACATATGAGAGAGGTCTAAAACTAAAGAAATAGGACCCGTTTCGATTTTTATGAGGTCAAAGTATTTAAATATAAAGCTTCAATATAAATTGCCTTCCAACTATCAATTAATCAACTAGGAATTAGGCCAACATAATCATAACTATAGACGGGGCCGGTTCTGGGGTAGAGCGAGTAGAGCGTGAAAAACAACATTCCTAATTTATCGATGAATTATAATTGATTCAAAACCTGTTGATTGAAGAACGTTACGCCAGACGGGAATTTCACTCCGCCCTGATAAAGGGCTAGGGTCGCCGCTGACTATAGAATTGACGTAATAAACAAAAATACACATTGACTAACTTAAATTATAGTTACACATCTCGATCCGCATTACAACCAACGAACGGCTTCTAAAAGAGCGCCATTTTATCATAAGCGACTGCATGTAAACAGAGTCGGCTTATATTTATTTCAACAACACAAACGTAGGGAAGAAGAAAAATGATGAAACTAATAGACTGCGAAAATATTGACGTCATTTGACAGTGTTGCTATGGTATTGCGTTTCAAACAAATCAACTTCATTGAGTGAGGTTATATGGAAGTTTAGGTTTGTTTGGAACGCAATACCATAACAACAGTCTCAACTGACGTCACACTTTCGCAGACTATTGAAATCCGGGAGTGTGGATATTTGGCATGACAACCCAATAACCATACCTAATTTCTATTATTGAAATATTCAACTTTTCAACAAAAAAGAGATGAAAATCTCCACAACTATACAGATAGTTTGTTGTTTGGATCTTTGCACGTCGTCATAATTGACAGCCACATGAATTAAATCAACTCAAGGTCAACTCTAGTTTCGATCAGTGCCGTGTAGTTCAATAACAAAAATTTAGTTCTAAAAAATACTGCTTTTGATTCAAAAATTTTTAAAACTATTTAAAAACCAACAATAAATCAATGAGCAAAACGATTACACAAGGTACTTTATACAATAACTCGCTAAATATGTAGAAAAAAAATAACAGTTATAAACATACTACGACGCCACTGATTCAAATAAGGAACTATAATTAAACTACGCCATACAGTTATACTTCTGTCTTTGTTTTACTAGTCAGTAGGTTTTTCGTCGGATATCTTAGCCCTGGCAGACATACGTCCTATTGTAACTCCTGAGATTATGCATACGCCTATACAGGATAGTAGTATACACATCGGTCTTAACTAATTTCGTACACATGCAAAGATCCAAGCAACAGACTGTATGTAATGAAAATCGATCACCCTACCCTGAAAAAAAAAATGTTCAACTTCTGAACGCAGCCTTTATCGCACTCCAGTAAATATAATAATCAATAGATGGCGCTATTACTATAGTTATTGGTAAATTGATTACTCTTGAAATGGAAAATCAATTTCCACTACACATATACACACATACACACAGCACAAATAAATCTATGAAAATCTTTAATTTTTCCAATTTTTATAATGATGTTTCATACAATTTTTTTTTTAATATTTTAAATTTCATTCGTTAATAATTAATGCCCTGTACAGTAATTACTAGCCATACATTTTCTTCGAAATATTTACGAATTACGACTAGTTAAAAAGAAATAAACAAACAAAAATTTGATGCATTATAAAACGAAACCAAATAATAAATAAAAACAATTTCCTTCCTAATAATAATAATAATAAATCATCATAATATATAAAACATGTATTTCTACATCTTTTTTTCAAATTATTATGTGATTGAGAGAGGAAAGAATGATGACAAATTGTTGGTAATTATGCCACATTTGCAATTTTGTTTATAATTTTTCGTTTTGTGTTTTTAAATTACATACAAGCAACAAAAAAAAAAAAAAATTATTACAACTTAAAACACATCTAAAAATTGAAACCACCCATTGGTACTGATTGATCAGCATTAAAATGATATTGTTGTTGTTCAGCATTAACACTTGGTGCAACACTAGCATCCTCTTCATCTGTACCAAAGAAATGCTCAATTATATCGAATGCTTTCTGATAAATATCCATATTTACATGAGATTGTAAGAATTCTATTTTATCTAAACCTGAAATTTTTTTTAATCAAATATTAGAACAGTTTTTTTTTAATTATAGATTGTAGTTAGAAATTACCGTAACATTGTTCAATTAGTACAGCATACGGATTAGTACCACCATGATCTTTAGCATCTTGTTCACCTAATCTTAATATATTTTCTAAACCATTTAATGCAACTTGAACAATTTTCACATCCATTACAGTTAATAAATCACATAATGGTCCTATACAACCTTGATCGACTAAATAACGTATTTGATCTGGTGTACCACCACTTGTTGCATTTGTTATAGCCCATGCTGCTTCTTTTTTCGTTTTAAATTCAGCTTTACTTAATATTTCAATTAATACAGGAAATATATTTGCATCAATAACAGCTTGAATTTGTTGACGATTACCAGCTGTTATATTACTAATTGTCCAACATGCCTCTTTTTTAACACTTTCTTTATTTGATGATAATAAATGATGTAAACAATGTAATGCTGAACAATTTAATATAACTTGTGTTTGTACATCATCACCAGTTACAATATTACCAACAGCACGTAATGCAGCTGATACAACATTTGGTTGTTGATGTAATAATAATTCAACTAATTTTCGACATACACCAGCATCAATAACAGCTTGTATTTTTTCGTTTGGACCATCTGATAAATAACTTAATGCCCAACATGTATCTGATAATACATCAGGATCTGTATGAAATAATAAACGTGCTAATATTGGTAGACATGGTGATACTTTTAAAAAATCTGGTGGTGGATTTTTACCACGACATAAATTTGATAATGCCCATACAGCATTACGTGTCATTGTTAAACGTATTGATTTACTTAATAATTGTAATAATGGTACTAATATACCATTATCAAGTACATGATCACGACATTCTGGTGAATCACCAGCAATATTACCAAGTGCCCATACAGCTTGTTCTTGTACATCTTCATATTCACTACTTAATAATATTATAAATATTGGTACAGCACCAGCTTCAATTACCATACGTGTTTGTTGTGATGTACCGGATGCAATATTTGTTAATGCCCATGCTGCTTCAAATTGTAAACTACAATTACTTGAATTTTGTAAAAATTCAACAAATCTTGGTACAATTCCTGTTTGTATAACTTCATCAATTGGTGGATTTGGTTCACGACTTAATAATTTACGAAATTGTTGTGTTGCTTCTAATTGTTGTTTAATATTACTACTATATAATGCCTGTACTAATTCGGGCGTTATAGCCGGTGTTCCTGGTGATGATAACATATCATTTTCTAACTAAAAACATATTAATTATTTCCGATTATTAAATATTAAATTTTTTTGGATAATTATTTGTAATACCCTTAATGCATCATTATCATCTGGTGATAATTGATTTAAATTAACATTACGTCGTTTATTTAATTGTTGTTCACGTTTCTGTTTCCGTAACTGTACACCTTCTTCTTCACGACGTCGCCGTAATTCAACACTATCCAAGGCGGAATTTTTATAGCGATGCTTATGGGCTGAGCCTGACATCTTTTCTGAATATATATAAATATAGTTAATAAACAATAAAGAAACAATTTTAATGAATAAATTAACATAGAAAAACCACCAAAAAAAAATGACAAAAAATCCGTATCCTTGTCATACATAATTGTTGGAATTAAAAATATCGTAATTAATTTATAAAACAATTAATTTAATTAAATTAGATTATATTTACCTTAATTAGTGGTGTTTTTTTTTAATTATCGATGGAAAAAACTCAATAAAATATCATAAATGATGAAATGACAGATGGATGACCATTAAAGAATTTTTTGGGGATATGTCAATTTTGTTTTCCACTAAAATAAAAATCCCTAGATTATACCGAATATTCCACAATACTTGTACAATTTCGTTAAATTTACAACCACTATCTCCTAAATTATTGACCAATTTACCTATAAATATCAACTATATATTTAAATAATTCATAATCTACCTCTTTATTATGTATAAACATGAATTTGTAATAAAAATATATTTTGAAATTTTCTATGAGACGTTTGGTATATCGCAAATGTCAGGGGAACATACTAAAGCAATACATACACGTTACGATATGCTGCATCTATATTTTGATACCATATTTTTGTTATCCAGTGCTATCAAAGGCATGGAAATAGTTTTATTATCCAATTATAGAGAAAAAAGCTATAAATTCTAGAAAATTACACAAATTTTCTGTATCGAATGTGTCAATTTGTGGTGCCACAAAAATAGTAGTGTAGGCAAGCAACAATACACTACGATTTAACCATCAATACATTGTTATAGTAAATTCACGGACCTAATTGAGTTTTTCACCTGACAGAAACATTACTAAACAACATTGTCTACACAGAGAAAAATAGTACCCGTTAATGGAAATAAATTTTAACATATACTTTGGTGCATTTTATTTTTCAATTGTTGAGAGGCTTATATACATAAGAGGAAAAAAAGAGTTTACAAAATATTAATTATCTAGCTTAAATTCAATAGACTGCAAAAGTGATGACGTCAGATGACACTGTTGCTATGGTATTGCGTTCCAAACAAACCGAAGCTTCCATATAACTTATATAGAAGCTTTGGTTTGTTTGAAACGCAATACCATAGCAACAGTGTCATTTGACGTCACACTTTCGTACTCTATTACTTTGAATGTTGCGGTCACGTGACCTGAAAATATCACTAGTAAGATGATACCAACAAGACAGCTGTATAGTTTCTAGATTCCGTTCCATAATAAAGTTAGGAAATTTAATGTTGCTAGGTTTGTGTCAAGATTCAATTAGGTCCTTGGATATAGTATAAAGAGTTTTAGTTTTCAAGAAAGTTCGTAGTGAATACGGAATTAACTGATTAGATAATTTGTTCTAAAATAAAGCAATTTTCAAATGAAAATTAAATCATGTATAAACGTTTTTAAGCACGTTCTCCACTGCTGCCATCTAACAACCATATTTTTCACAATACTGCACAGTTCTAAATTTATTCACTAGAGTTCACTATAAAACAAAATGAGTCGTGTCTTTCTAGTGTAACTCTCACTAGGATAAATAAACTGTTATAATTATACAGAAACACAAAACAATACTGATAACATATCATTTTAACCATTTTGATTATTATTATTAGAAAACAATAATAATAATAATAATCTTAGGGCGTAATATTAAATTAGATTAGGTTCATCACTTTGCTAAAATTAATTAGTTTGATAATCGACCAATAGAGGGATTAGTATCGGTAGAAGTTACTCGAAGTCACAAATTGTGATTCACATATTCAGATCGATTTTTGCTATAAAAATAAAAGAAAACAAGATATTTTCAATAAATTTATCTAAATAATTCCATCTATTTTAATTCCAAAACAATAAAATCTTGCATAAAACAAGAATTAACACAATTTTAGGTCAGATCTACCAGATTTCTACTTCCTGTTTGATACGATTTTATCCTGTTATCATTAGTAACAACAGAACATACACCATGATCTCCTTTAAAACAATAGTTTTATTAATAATCATAATGATATTCCTAGAAATATTACGTAAATACCATAAGTACTCGACGATCAATCAAAGTCCTTAAATTATAAACAATAATGAGACAGATTTAGGAAAAAAACAAGTCAATTTCGATTAAATCTTAAATAAACAAATGATTTCTATAAGAGCTGTTATAATTCGAGTACTTTTATTTTTTTGTAAATAAAACACCACTGTTGCTAAGCATAAAAGTACATCTTGTGATCAATCACGTATCAGATTTAATGTAAATAAACGAATCATTAGAAATATGACTCATAGTCGTGAAAGGAAGTGATGCGATTTCTAACATAATTGATGCAATAATTTGAAACAAAACAAAGATACGGTTAAAGGTCAAGTTTTGTTTTGAATCGATTTTTATTGACCTTTGGTTGTTATCAAACAATTATTATTTACGCCAATAATTAAACAACAAAATTGTTATCGAATAAACCTTTATTTTATTTATAAACATTGATCATTGCTACATTTTTATAATAATCATAATAACAATAATAATGATGGAAACATTCTACAAAACGCTAAACACAAATCAGAAATTTTACAATTTTTGTAAATATTCATCAAACAAGAACAATGATAATGCACTATCTTGTGTTCTTAACAATGAATTCAAATCAGCTGTAAATCCTGATAGTTTCCTAATATTATCAGCATGTTTATGTACAAATTCTTTTTCAATCCATGATGATATTTGTGGATCATGTTCTTCTTTACGTTTTTTAACAGCTTGATCATGTATATTGAATGCTTGTTGTGCCATTTGTTTCTCCATATCAATTGATTTTGCTAAACTTTGTATTTCATATAATTCATAACTTTGGTCTGGTGGATTAACGTTAACATCATCATTATAACGTTGATTGAAATCCATACGTCCACCACGTTTCGTTATAAATTTGATGATATCAATCGCCTCATCCCATTTATCATCAGATAGATCACGATAGAGTTTTTCGAAACCTTGACGATTCTTCTCATAATTAGCAAAATGTGTCGACATTAACAAGTACTCAAAAGAACGTATTATATGACTATTAGCGAATGATTGTAAATATGGTTCGATACGTGTAATCGAACCATAATTAGCATTACAATTCTCCAATGCTGTTGCTATTAAAACATACAAAGATTTATCAATCAAATTTTAACGTTTTAATAAATGAAACTTACTTTGTTTTGTAGCTGAACATGCTTCTACAGCATCTTTATAACAATATTTTTGATCAACAGCTGCAACAACTGTGATAATTGCAAAGAAACCAACAATGAAAGCCTTCATGATCCCTATTCACATATACAATCATTAGTGATTATTAAGCAAATTAAAAAAGAAATCTACCTGGTATCTCGCCAGCGTAATCACAAATGACTCTTTTTGGAAAAAACTTGAGAAAACACTCGAAATTTGTTGTATTTAACGAAATAACTCTCCGTCTATTATTGTTATCAGTTGATTTTGACCTCAAAAAACATCAAGTTGGCTATGTTAATATGCGTAGATGCGCATTTGTTTCCACGCATTTCTCGAAAACAAAGGAATATGCAAGTCATTTGTAGTGGGGGTTGTAGATCAACCAATCAAATTGTAGTATTGTTGACAGTTGATTGGTGAGACGTGAAGTGGGGTCGGCCATTTCCAATAAGTGGTGATAAGCTGATTTCAAGTGCGTAAATTGAGTGTTGATTGTTTAATTGTTATCAAAGCTACGTGAAAGTCTTAAGAATTTTTCCTAAATTTAATTAATTTTTAATAATAGTCACCTTCTGCACCAGTGAGTGTAAAGGCAGACTATCTTAACGCTACAATTCTCGAGCAATAATTCGTCAATTTCGAAAAACAAAAATGAAAGCCTTCTTGATTTTCTTTACTGTTATCATTGGATTAATAGCATCCACAACAGCTGCTGATAATCTAAAATGTAAGTCTCAATAATCTGGAATTTAGGTGATTGTTGTAATATATTTTTTTTTTTTTTAACAGGTGAACATCCCCAACCGCAAATTCCTAAAGATTGGTTAGATATGGTTGAGCCATGTGTGAAAGCAATGCGTGATCAAATTAAACGTGAATTACATGCATCTATGCAATATTTATCAATGGGTGCACATTTTAGTCGTGATGTTATTAATCGTCCTGGTTTTGCAAAAATGTTCTTTGATGCTGCATCAGAAGAACGTCAACATGCCATTAAATTAATCTCATATCTATTAATGAGAGGTGAATTAACTAAATCTGTTAGCGATTTAATTAATAGAAATGTACGTAATTAACAATTAGGGGGGGAAATTCGTAATTAAGTCGTTTATTTTTGTTGTAGATTGAGGTTGAGAAAACTGAATGGCCATCTGCTGTAGCCGCTCTAGAAGATGCTTTAAAATTGGAAACTTCCGTCACTAAGAGTATCAAAGGTTTAATTAAGACATGTGAAGAAAGTTACAAAAATGATTATCACGTAAGTTGATTGTTTATTGTTTTGTTATTGTTTAAACTAATTGTTTCAATTGATAGTTGGTCGATTATTTGACTGGAGAATTCTTGGAAGAACAATATAAAGGACAACGTGATCTAGCTGGTAAAATATCAACATTGGATAAATTGAGAGAACGTCATGGTGTTTTGGGTGAATTCCTCTTTGATAAGAAATTGTTAAACGGTGAAGTCTAAATGTTTATAACCGAAAATAAGTAAAAAAGCCAATAATTTAGATATGTAGATCTAGACTTACCTATATTTCATCTATTTTTCAATTAAAAAACTTGTATTGTTTGTTATTTACGAAATAAAATACCTAATTTCATTAGTTTTTGTTTATTTATTAATAATAAACTTGGTAGTTGTTTGAATAAAACAATAATTGCTAAATTTACGCCACAAGTTAGGCAACACACTCTACATGTACTGTGTATACGCTACAATTAGTATACTTTATAGTAGTAATAAAATAAAAATCACTAGATAAGGCGCTGTTTTTTCAAATCTACACACCTTATCAATTCATTACAATAAATGATAGTGTTGTACGAGAATGGTTTTTAATGACAAATTGTTGAGCGGTGAATTCTGAATGTTTATAACAAAAAAAAAATACAATTCAGATCCAGATTTATATATATTTCATCTATTTACAAAATAAAATACCTAATTGGATTAGTTTTTTTTTTAATATTTATTAATAATAAGCTCAAAGTTTGTTTGAATAAAATAATTATTGCTTAATTGACGTGGTGAATTAGGCAACACATTATCTATTAATTTTGATGTGTTGAAATTAGTGTATTGTGTTAGTAGTTCTAAAATAAAAATCACTAGATAGAAGCGCTATTTTCAAATCTACATAGTTTATCAACCCATATTACCACAATAAATGATGAAATCTTCATTTTATTTATTCATAATAAACTTGCAGTAGTTCGAATACTAATTCGTTATGCAGAGAAAATCAAAAAATTTTGTTTAATTATCAAAAATTTCGAAATTGTTTAAATAGAGCATAACTACCAACCATAAGTTAGGCAACACATCCTATTTTATTTACTATATAGGAGTGCTATTTCCAAATATTACGGTTTTATTTGTTAATAATAAACTTTAAATACGAATTAATCAATTATGCGGAGTAAAACAATAAAAATTCTGATGTTTTTGTGCAATTATCAATAAATTTGTAGTTTCTTTAGAACAGCTAGTCTTTAATTGACGCCACAAATTAGGCAACACGTTATACATAAGCTGCTTTATGCGCTGCAATTATCGCATTTATACGAGTTTAAAAATAAAAACCACTAGATAAGGGCGCTATTTTTAAATATCGGCAGTATACAAATGATGAAATTACGATTTTATTTATTAATAAGAAAGTTGAATTAGTTGAAATACAAATTAAGCAAAAAATTAATTAATTAGGCGACGAAAATCGGAAAAAAAACTATTAAGATACAAATATATGATTACATAGGTCTACCCATTCCACGTCCAGCTGGCATACTAGGTGGTGCTTCAGATTTTTGATTTTTAATTGTTTCATCAACTGATAATATTAAACATGTAGCTTCTGTTGCTGCATTTAATGCATTAATTTTAACAACAGCTGGTTCCCATACACATGTTTCAAAATTATCAGATATATCTTCTTTATTAATATCAACACCATACCAACAAAAATTTTGTGCATGTTTTTGACGTAATTTATTTAAGATATTTGTTGCATCAAAACCAGCATTATCACATAATTGACGTGGTATAATTTCTAATGCTTTTGCAATAGCACCAATTAATAATTGTTCTTTACCAGCAATTGTACGTGAATAATCACGTAACATTTTTGATAATTCCATTTCAATAGCACCACCACCAGCAACAACAGCATCATTTTTGATTGTACGACGTACAATCATAATAGCATCATGTAATGAACGTTCGGTTTCTTCTAAAAATTGTTCAGCACCACCACGTAATATAATTGTACAAGTTTTAGCATTTGGACAACCATTAAAGAAATTAAAACGTTCCCCACCGATTTGACGTTCTTCAAAATAATCACAACGACCTAATACTGAATCATTTAAATCATGTACGGTGGTCATTACAGCACCACCGCATGCTTTTAATGTACGTTTTAAATCCTCATCTTGTACACGTCCAGCACAGAACATATCACGATCAGCAAAATATTGTGTAGCAACATCACCGATTGGTAATTTAGATAAAACAACATTCGCTCCAGATTCATGGATTTTTTGCAATTTCTGATATAAAATATTCCATTCAGCATCGACAATTTTTTGATATTCTTTAACATTATCAACACGTACTTCAGCATTATCACGTTCAGCTTTCAATTCTAATTCGATATTTAACAATGCAATTTTACAATTTTTATAGATTTTCGGTTGCATTTCAAAACCAGCATAAGAGAAAGTTTTTTTAAATGCCACCCCAGCTACCAATAACGAATCCTCCAAACCACCACCTTGTACTTTTTTAATACCAATCATATTTAATGGTAATAAATCATCTAATAATAAAACAGCATCAACCACCATTTTGGAGAAGAATTCACGTTGTTGATGGATTAATTTCGAACTCATTGCTGTTGTTGCACATTTCTTTAATAATAATTCAAATTCATCCGGTTTGGTTTTATCAATTTTTACTGATATTTCATCAATTTTTGTTAAACATAATTGTAATGCATGTCGGACAGCTTTTATTATAATACGTGGATGTACACCTTCTTCAACATATGGTTTAATTTGTTTTAAAAATTCACCGGCTAATAATACAACACTTGTTGTACCATCACCAACTTCAGCATCTTGTGATTTAGCAATATCAACTAAACTTTTACCAGCTGGATGTATTATATCTAATAATTTTAATATTGTTGCACCATCATTTGATATTGTTGCTTTACCATTTTTATCAACAATTAATTTATCCATACCACGTGGACCTAATGTTGTTTTAACAGCATCAACAACTGATTGACATGCATTTATATTTGATATTAATTGTGGTTTGCCTTGTGATGTATCTGTACCTTCTTTCAATAATAAGATTTGTGGTTGCTAACAATAAAAATTAATTAATTTAAATTACAGGTGTGACCCGGCTTGTGATCGAATCTTCTAGAAAACAAGATACTTACCATCATTTTGGTAGACGAATTATTATTAATTCTTTTAATAGAAATTCGATAATTTATCAATTAAACGTGTGAAAATCGCTTATTTTCAGTTAAAACAGTCGGATTTCAGTTATAATTTCGTTTTTAATAGCAGAAACCACATGAAAATGTCGGAAAATCAACTGTCATATAATTACAAATTTCGCCGCTAGAGCACGATCTAGTGTTGCCAGATCGCTTTAAAATTCCGTAATAGATACCCCACCAGAACTTGCTTGATATCATATTGTTTTGTTACTAAAAGTTTTGGGGCAAGTTTTTGATGTTAGATGTCAGTGATGAAATTTGGTGCTAGGACGATAAACGCGACACTAGAATATTGATTTTTTTACGAGAAATTACAGGAATTACAAAAATTTCCAGGAAAATCTCAAATTTATTGTAGTTTATTCGATGCCCCCTTAAATCCAGACGTAGGGGATAGGCGTACAGAGTAGGATGACTATATAACGTACTATCAAGAGTAGTGATAGAATGAAATGAGAATATAAAGCACCATCTCACGAATATAAACACAGGATAATAACAATTTATTTAACAATAAGAATTACAACAAGTGAAAGTGGCAACGTTGCAAATACAACGTTATTATTATGCAATGTTGCCAAATCTGCACAATTTCTTAGAAGAGTCTTTAAATGGCGCCATTTTCATAGTTTTATACCGCTTTCTTTGTTTTCTGCTAGATTTAGATTTAGATTATAGGGGTCGTTTGGCTATGTAGCCTGCCTGAACTGCGACCACAGCTGATCTATTATTCTTAACCCTCCATCTATTAATATCCCAGGAAAGATATCTTTTTAGCAAAGCTAACTATCTCTCTGGGAGACTTCTTTGCCACTTCAGCAGGTGATAAGGTCACACTGCCTAGGCTAACGAGTTTTATGTGGGCCAAGGCATCACATTTGCATAGGATGTGGTCGGAGGTTGCATTGTCCGATACACATAATCTACATCTCTCACTGTCTGCTTTGCCCAGTTTTTTGAGATAGTATCTCACTGGGCAGCGACCAGTTAAGAGTCCCGTTACCAGTCTTAATTCGTTCCTACTTAGGTCGAAAAGCTTTCTAGAATTCTGAGGCAGATAGTCAATAAACTTTTGTACCTGTCGCATTCCTGGACATTGTCTCCAGTGGAGCATTTTCCTGCTCCATTCTTACGCACAGATTTCCTGCCTTCAGTGGAGCTTGGCTAGCTAGCCCACAGAATGTTGTTTTCTGCTATAAAGTACATTACCATAATTCCACCACTAGCCCTTTTTTTTCGCCTAGAGAAAGTATCTTTATTATAAAGTTTGAATTTGCGACGTTACCCACATTTCACTACGTTGACGATTGCAACAATACCGTACCTTCACTAATTGAGGTTTTTATTGTTAAATAAATCATTTCTTATCAATAATTTCAAGTTTTTTCACATCTAGGGTGTCTTCTATCTAGACTTAATCTATCGATATCTGTTAGAAAACTTGGAAAAGTAATTATTCTATGAACGCCGCAGTGTGTCCAAATTGATTACAATCTTAATGGTTGACTATTGCGCTTTAAAAATAATTGAAAAATTCTAATTTGTAATGAAAACATAATAATAGACTTGTACAAAAGGACTAATAACTCAATAAAATGCATAGCAAAATTGTAGTATAAAAAAAAAATAGATTGATAACAAATGTAAGAAGTCTGGCAACATTGGGAAAATTTAATAAGAAATCACACCAACCTAACAAAACTAAATAATCTCCCCCCACTTTAATTATTTATTATTTATTGTGTTATAATCCTACAATCAATCAAAATTTTACATTATTAAATAATTATTTAAAATTATACAATAGATATGTGGACGTAATTTGGAAATAATTGTTGTATTGTAAATATAACTCTTGATTGGTAGTGTATGGCCGCATTATCTATTTGTATTTCTTTTGTTTTTTTTTAATTTAGAAAAATAGGTTAGAATCGTCTGACAGCTGTCATTTGATTGATGCCAATTAATAATTAATGATTTTACGTTAATTAAGAGTGAATGATGGAGACGAAATTAACGAAAAACAAGAAACCGAAATCGAGAAATTTGAAAGAAGTATAAAACAATACAAAATCCAATTTTGAATTTACCCAAAGAAATTTTGTAAATTTTCCAGGAAACGATATTGAATCATTTAGAAATCGGTGTATCAGAATCTGAGAAACGTACAAATGGTACATTAAATCTACGTGAATATTATACAGTTTATTTGATTGAAACAAAATTATTATGTACAGAATTTCAAGATCGTTTTGCTAAATTAACAACAGTATGGAGACGTTATACGGAATTTGAACAATTACGTTATTATTTAGAAATAACATATCCATATATTGTATTACCACCATTACCCGAGAAACGTGTAATGTTTGGTTGGCAAAAAATCTCAAATGATACATTCGATCCGAATTTTATTGATAGACGACGTGCTGGTTTAGAAAATTTTCTATTACGTATTGCATCACATCCAATATTAAGTTGGGATAAATATTTTATTGAATTTTTACAAAATGAAAATGATTGGCATGATTATTCATATCATAATAATGGTTATTTACAAATAATGGAGAATAAATTGAAAAATTTAAATTTATCGATACGTTTACGACATAATGATGTACGTTTTGATAAAATTAAAGATTATAGTGTGAGTTTTCAAACGATATTAAATAATTTATTAAAAATACGTTCACGTGTTGCTGAAAAACAATATAATGTTTATAAATTACATGCAAATTATGGACGTGTATTTAGTGAATGGAGTGTTATAGAAAAATCAACAACAATTGGTGATGCATTACAAAAAACTGGTCATTATTTAGATTCATTATCATCTAGTATTGATGCTAATTTAGAAGATGAAGAATTATTAATGGATCAATTAAAAGAATATCTATTTTTTACAAATTCATTACAAAATCTCTATAAACATTATGAATATTTACAAATACAATTAATAAATGCTGAAGAGAATGTAACAAATAAAAATATTGAACGTAATAAAGCACAACAAGGTAAAACTAGTTTAATGTCACGTTTATTTGGTGCTGTTGATACAGATGAAGTACGTGAATTAAAAGTGAATTTATTAGATCAACAAATACAGGATGGTGCAATTGTTGTTAATACAAATAAAACAAATCTTAAGTAAATTTAAAAAATGAATCTCTAATTATGATTGTAATTTTATCGAATTTTTAGTGATTTCTCTACAAAAGCCTTAGCGGATATTGAACGTTTCCAGAACCAAAAAACTGTAGATTTACAGGAAACACTAACAAATTACGCATTTCTACAACTGAAAGCTGCCAAAAAAGTAAGTAAATCGATGATCTTTGAAATACATCCTGTAAGTTATGCAACACAATATACACTTATAATTATATTTTTAAAGCGAGCTACGATTAGAGGAATTTGTAGTTTTAAAACAAAAATCACCAAAATAATAGCGCGATTTTTTGAATTATGCCAGTGGCGTAGTTTATTTGATAATTTTATTGTTATAGGGCTTGCAAACATGGACCCAAATCCGGGATTGTCTACAAAACATTCCATAATAATCATGAATTACCAAAATTTGATTATTAATTATAAATAAATAAATGTTAATATAAATGTATTTATCGTAATTATTGTAAATGATATTATTGTTAACAATTAATTTAAAAATACTCTTATTATTCTCACAATAAATTATTTATATATAAATATTCACGTTAATTGTGTCACAATTTTTTTTTTGTGTCAATTGATAAAAAATTCAAATACCACCCGTTCAACGATTGTTTCTTCTCATCGTCTATTATTTTTGTTGATTAATTTTATAACAGTATTGATGGTTTTTGATATACGTTCATTTACTTTTATCACACGATATCCATGCAATTGTGTGTATAGACGTTGTTGTTATTATTATTATTATGTCATCTGATAAGAATGATGATAATCTAAAGATGGGTATCAGTATATGGTTATCGTTTTGTTTATTTTTGTGTATATGGTTTTTGAGTCGTTTCGTACGTGGTCGACGACAATTACGCAACAATCTACATATAATTGAGGATGGTTTAAGACGGATGCAAAATGAAATTGAACGTAGACAACGTGAGAATAGTATCACATATGGACAAGGTGCTGATCAATTAGGTGAATTATTACAGAAACATATCGGTGATAAATTGGTAATTATTCAAAGTTTTTCTATATATTGATTTGTGGTTATTGTTGTGATTGCTATGTTACTATGAAACATTTGTTCATAATTTTCAATATTTCTTTATTGTGGTATTGTTGAACGTAGCTTAATTTTTTAATATTTTTGGTAAAATGCGTACACAAAAAGTCTCTGTTAATATTTTCAAAATGTTGTTATCATCATGTTCATATCTAGCATTAGCATTCACTGTATGGTTATTAATAAAATTGATTTATGCTTGTTTTTGGTTACCGAAATATTTAAAGAAACAAAATGAAGCCGACAAGAATAATGGCGAAAACAACCAAAATAATACAACAAATGATGATAATAATGGAACAAAAGATGAAGATCTAACAGTAGCCGATAAGAAGAATGATTAAATAAAATTTTTATATTTGTTTTAAATAATCAGCTGTATGTAATAACAATAATAGAAATTAAAACAATTTTAATAATTAAAATGCTTTTTTCTCTACCCTCCCGCAATTAACCAATCAAAATTGATATGACATCATATTCTATTAACCGTCTACAATGATTGGTTAGAATTAAAAAATAAATCACAATAGCAATTGGTTAGTTTATAAACAATTGACTGTTGCGATTTTTATTGGTTAATAATCATCCAATACAATCATAATAATCAAATCAAAATCTTTTATTAATAATAAAATGGTGGATAATGCGTTTTTTTTTCTAATACGCTTTTTAAATCGTTAAATTATCGATTTTTGATTAGGATTTAATATTGAGGTTAATCCACTAGACACGTGTCTTATCCAAATGTTGGATAATTATAACTATATATCCCCCCAAAACGTGTATATAAATATTTAAATTATCAATTTTTTATGGACGATAAGCCGCCACACTTTATCGATCCATTATTATTATTCAAGGGATGTATCTAACATCCCCAAGTGGCCGATAGATGTAGCACAATTTCGATCTTAAATGATGCACGGTATCAACCCTTAAAAAAAAGGGATGATTTTGTTAGAATTTCGATTGAATTAAACAAAAACTCGAACAAATAAAGTGACGAATAGTGAAGGGTGTCTGTCGGTTACTGAAAGTAAAAAGTAAAAATAGCCACATTTCAGTAATAAGAGGAGGAAAAGTGAAATTTTGTATTTGTGTGTGTGTGTGTGTGTATGTGTGTATTATTAACAATAATTGTTTAATTGTTGTTGAATTAAACAAATAATTTTACGTGGGAGAGTTATAGTGGTGGCAATTTATGAGAGACAGCAGCAGGAATGTTGTGTTTCTTTGTTACAACAATTCGATTAAAACAGATTGATTATGTGATTGTGTCGTTGACCTTATCTTGTCGTTACAGATAATAAACAATATATGGTTAAATGTTATTTGTTTAAACATATTAACATATTTATTATAAACAAATGTATTTTCGGAAATATTAACGTATGTTTAGAAATAGAAAACTGGAATTAATGAAAGACCAAAGGAAACTCATGTAAGTATTTATCAATATTTATTTTATACACATTTTAATTTATAATAATTGCAATAAATAACAATAAAAGCAAATTTATTGTTATAATTCTTTGTAATTATCTAATACAACCACTTAGGCAACATACAATACACGTTCAACTAGCGCATACCTGTAAAGTGTGTTGCCTATACTCTACAATTCTAGAATATAACCTTTATTAGTTTTATTAAAAATAAACAACAAAATATTTGTTTGTTTATCCAAATATCATTACAAATAGTTTAATTTAGGTGAAATATATCCAATAATTGTTTTCTTTTTCATAAAAATTACTTATATACAAGTTTTTTGATTTAGCGCTACTATTAGTTTGTTGATAGTTATAAAACTAAAAATCACTAGGTAGAACGCGCGGTTTTTTAAAATGTGAACAGTGGCGTTCGTTATCTAAGAAACAATTCAATATTGAATTTTGAATAGAAATCGATGTTGTACTGTTCCAATTTATTGCACAATTTTGATCATCGATCAAATCTATCTTGGCTATCATCCATAAACGTTATATAAGTGTTATTTTCAAATTTTATATCGTATATTTCTAACAGTCACATTCGAATTATTGTTCGATCGAAAACATCTCTTTTTTGGTGTAATTAAAATATGGCAATATTCTCTAAAAAATCAAGTGATCAAACAATATTAATTAAACGTGATTTATTCACAACATTAACCGATATGAATCATGTATTGTGTTTATTTGTGATTGCACGAACAATTCATCAAGCATTTCAAGGATTTATTAATTCGTAAAAATAAAATAATAAGGAAATAGAAAGGAGAAAAGAATGAAGGAAGACGTTGAAGAGAAACCAAATATAGAATTATTATTATTTATTTATTTTTTTTTGTATAAAAGGCGATGATTTAATCGATGGATTATTTCCAATAATAGAAACGAACGATATTTACATCATTTAGAAAATAACGAAATGTAGATCATTTTTTGTTCTTTTAAATAAATAAATCAAGTTTTAGTTTGAAATTGTTGTTATATTTGTATCGCCACATGTCTTAGGTATAAAGAATTCTGACGCATTCCATCAATAATTCTTATATTGTTTATATAACAATCGATAATAATTACAATAATAACGCTTACTTGAACAACTTCTATATTTATACGAAAATCATCCGCAATAAAAGCGCTAACGCAAGAATATAATTTTAGCGCCATCTAACAAGTCGCGATATGAACTAAAGTGTCAAACGCAGTATTTAAGCTAACAATAAGATTAATTAAAGAGTGAAAAATGAAATCCATATTATTGTTATCGAATTGATCAAGTGACAATTCAAATTATAATTCTTCCCCAACTCACTAGAGGGCATCTCGAATAAACTCGACTTTCCATATTGCGTTAACGTTAAATATTAGATAACCAGTTATACATATCAGTATTGTTGGTTGTCTAGCATAACATATATATGAACAGTTGAACTAGCCAACTTTTCGATTTACCTGCGCATAGCAGGATTATTATTATCCTGCTACTGCTGTTATGAACTTTGAGTAGCAGTAACAGCAACAGCAGTCGTTTGCGTGATTGTTGAACGGTCGGTTATTGTAATTACCAGTTTCTTTTTTCCTTCTCTCGCGTTTTAATCATGTTATTTTAGTGATAATGTCGATATTAAATAAATTAATAAAATTGTAATATATTGTTGTTGTTTTTTTTTTTTATTTTGATAAATATAATGACGTTTATGTCGAAGAATAATAATTGTAAAATCTCAATAGCAAATATTGAGGGTGCTAAACAGGCATGGTATGTTAAAATGTACGTAACACAACCCCTTTGTGTTTTAGTTTTGTTAATTTCAAGTACCGTTTTAAAATTGCCGCTATTCCTGCTGTATTTTTTTGTTATTTTATCCTTCACCAGCAACAGTGTCACTGTTAGAGGTCTTGACAACGTTCCAGTTTCTGTTGTTGCCTTCTTTTTCTTCACTACTGTCTTATATGGATGGTGGTCAGAAGGCGGCGGTTAACGACCGTTCCAACCGACCAACCGGTTACAGACAAGTTTTGCAAAAATTCAATTCCATACATAAAACTATTTAATGACTTGAACTGAAAAAGAAACAAAGAACAAAAATAATCGGTTGTTTTTTTTTGGAAATCATCAACCTTGGATGGTTTTATTTAGTGAAATTTCACTAATAGAAACAACAGGAAATGACACAAATTTTGCTGAAAAATCTAGAGTATAAATCCTCAAAACTAAATATATTCTGTAACGTTATCTTTATCTGTATCTCGTCTATTATTATAAATCTATTATGATACCATTGAACTCTAATATCTACAGGAAATGTACGTTTTTGTCACGAATTTCCATAATCGCATGTATAGAAAAGAAAAACAAAAAAAAACAATTATAGCAATTAAACCGAAACCGGTCTCATCAAAATTCATCATCTTAATCATATATTAAATTAATAATTACAACAATAATAAGAGGAAATATCTCATTTGTATGCCAGATGCATGTTTTTGTTGTTGTTTTTTCTATTTATTCTTGTATAATTAATTAAAGATGCGCCTTGTTTTGGTGTTTATTCACATACATATTTCAGTTCAATGAACTTAATTGTATTATTAATATCAGTTACGTTCCTATCACAATTCGGAATCGATTTTTTATATACTATGATTGTTGTGCATGCGCTTATATGTATAATTGCAGGTACGTTTAATGGTAGGAACAAACCTATAAATTTTATACTGAAAAATAGAATTAATTGCGGAATTTACGATTAATTTTTAACATTAATGTAATAATAATGTTGAATTGTTATCTTTTGTTAATAATAATTGAAAATATTTACTTACATCGTGTATTGTTGAAACTATAATCAACATATGTATGTATAGATAATTACCGTAAATAAATAGAAAAATATGGAATAAATTAGTTTAATTAGATAATAATTATATTGCAATTCTTTTCTGTTTTTTGTTAATTAATTGTTTTAAATCAAATTATCCGTAAAAAAACAAAAGATAAAACATAACCGCCATTAACTTGAATCAATTTTTCAACCAATAAGGTCTCATTAGTCATGGTTGTCAAGGAAACTCAAAATTGGTATAAATTTGATTGGAAAAACTATAATTTTCTAAAAACATAGCCGCCATTATTTTGTATCAATTTTTGAACCAATAACGGCTTATCCGCTATGGTTGTCATAGAAACTCAAAATTGATTGTTATTTTTCAAAAACCAAGATGTCAGTTAAAGTAGTTCATACACCGACAGTTTTGTTGTTGTTGTTAGTGATTTTTCTATGTTCTAGTTAAAGTTAATTGTATGAATCATTCGGTATTAATAATTAAAAACAACGTTTCAATTAAAAATTAATAGGACAATTGGATGAATCAATACTATTTAGGTATTTAGTTTCTTGAAATAAATCAATCTAATTGTTGGTGTGTAATTTTCTTGAAAATCATTTTAAAACCTAATCAAAAAAAAATTAGATGAAAATGACTAATATTTCTAGAATCTCTCTCTCTATCCCTCTAAATATATATTTTGGCATTATTTTTAGAATTATTTAGAAATTTGTCAAATATTTGTGTTTTGTTTTTTTACTATGATCAAAGTCTACTAGATTTATCTAAAAAATTATTACATATTTATTGTTCTAGGCCTAATCAACAAAGTGAATCGAAATCTTTAGATAGTAATAATACAACAACAACAACAACAATAAATAATAATAAATTAAAGTGTCCAACACCATTAACCCGTTTAAGGGTTGAAAAAATCGAAGGTGGTCTAATGGTAGCTGGTGTTGTAGTTGCAGCAAATTGTCAAATCATATTACCAGTATTTGGTTTTTTATTTCTATTAGTTGGCTGTGTATTAACTGGTAAGTTCGATATAATAATGAAATAAACAGTAGCGTAACTAACATTAGGGCATATACAAAAGATAGAATTATAAAAGAAATTCATGAAATTAAAATTTCTAAAATCAATAAAATTACAACTTTCTCTCCTATATATCTACCTATACTATATATGACTTTCCAAAAACTACTCTCACTGTTTTTAAAACCTATCTATGTATTGATAATAATAATAATATAGAGATAGGTACCGAGTTTCTCTATTATTCGACCTTAATTCTATCAGATAATCATCAAAGTTGTGTGGTAGGCAGTACCAGTCTTCTACTTTATTTTTTTTTATGTCTGTATATAGCTGCATCATATCGTGGTCCTGGTGAAGATGAACCACCTGAAAATTACGCAGCACGTATAGCATTTACTGGTAATTCAAGAATATTAGGACCAGCATGTATTGTATTTGGTATATTAATGTTAATAGCTGGTTTTATATTATGTATATTAACAAGACGTGCCAGACAACGTGAACAAACAATTGGATTCCATTGTCCATTACATGGTGATTTTTATCCACTTAGTCCTATAACTAGTTCTAGGACAATTGGTGAGTTTATCTATAAGGTTTCTTGTGTGTGTCTATTAACTAAAAATACGATTAATTAACTAAAAGTTTAGAGAAATATACAGGGTGTTCCAGTGCGAACTTAAACCCCAACTAAATCTCGATCTTATATCACTTGTATATAAGACCCATTTTCGATGATAATCGATTGAAAATTTGCGACAACCTAAAATGAGCTTTATATCAAAGATACTTTAGGTCGATTTAATGTTAAGTGGAGATTAAGTGACAGATCACTCTGTATATGTACATCCGGTGTATTTTCTACGAAATAAATGTATAATTTATTAAATAAACTCTAATATCGACACTAAATTGAAACTTCCTCTATTTATAACTAGTTAGATAAAGATAGAGTGACAATTCTATTTATAATACGTGAAATATTTAATAATTCCTGAAATAACGACCCCATCTCTTTGTAATGCGGCATTTCTATTTTCAAACATGTTTTTTATTTGTTTAATAATCAATTTTTTGTTGTTGTTTAATAGCTGCAATTGAACGTAATGGCGGTGGAACATGTACATTATGTTGGCCATCTAGAAAGAAAGGTCCAGGTGCTATAGCTGTTGGTCCACCACAATGTCCACATAGTCAAATATCAAGTACTAGAAGTTCATTAGCAAGTTCACCACATAGTCAATGTCCAACACCATTACCATTTCTTGTTAATTCCGGATCAGTTGGGTAAATTTACTTTTTAGTTTTCTTTCTATACAAACTTAGGCATTTGAAATACGAACATACGGCAAAATAGCAATATGACACACTCTTATTAGTGACCAGACGTCTAAGAATTCCAGCTATTGACAACACTCTACTTTGTCATGATCATGGTGGAACATTAGTGGACACATGTATCAGACAAAGATCGAAATAGATCGATATTCGCGGTCGAATACCGCTTATTTTATGTTTATCTAATTCTAATTAACGTGAAACTACTTACAGAGGTGGAATTAGGGGGGTAGAAAGGTGGCATTCGCCACGGATGCGCGAAAATTGTAAACTATATCTTACGTCACGTAAAATCCGGTTCTGACCCTTTAGAATAGATGGCGTTGCTACTTTCCTTATGTTCGTGTATGTAACGCCTAGTCTGTATTATCGGTATATTTAAGTGAAACTAACCACAGACAATAGTAGTTCTTTTGTTGGTTATATACCTATTTAAAGAATTGAGGTCGATCATTCAACCTACACATATTATAGTTAGAGTACATTGACGATTGATCAAATTTTACGACTAAATTTAGATTTTATTTGACTACTTTTCTATTAATTTAACAATTGATTTAGAACAAAAAAATAAAACATTGTTATAGAACTAGTGTAGGTGTAATTCTATTTCTATTTTTCAACAATATGCATTAAAATTAATATCCGCCTCCTCCTTATCATTCTATTCTATTATCATTATTATTATTCAATTGTTAGTGGTTGGTTGCGAAAAGAACTTGGTCTGTATTGGTGGTGCAGGAAGTCATTGTATGCTAATAAGACTGCCAACTATAGAAAGTTATCTGGTTGTGGTTGATTTGCATATTTTAATTATCCTTACAAATGCAATATTTAATAGAAATAAAAATAAATAAAAATAAAAACAATACAGACACTCCTTTATGACAAAATTATCGATCAAATACGAGTATTCTGTTAGGGTATTCTCTAAAAATATCGCTATATTATTATAAATAATTCTAAACTTTTGCCAAATATTTAATGTTTAATTGTGACGTTAATTAATTTATTTTAAATAAATAAATCACGGTTTTTTATTTATTTATTTTTGAATATCTAAATTACGCCTAAAGTTATGCAACACATTATATCGATTTTTATAGTTTTGCGCTACAATTAGTGTATTTTTCTACAATTTTTTGAAATTAGCCAGCGGCGTAACAATTGTTTTTTTTTTGGAATTTTCTAGGGGTATCGTACCACAAACAGCTCAATTATCACCTGATCAACCATTCGGTTCGATACGTTCATTGAATGTTAGCCGTGAAGTTGCTAGTTTCCCATTATCAAGAACACCAACACCACCACCATCAGCAACATTTGAAAAGTATAAATTTTTAATAGAGACATAAATAATTGTTTTTAATCGATAAAATTCTAGTTTAACAAGTCCAAATCTAGTCCATGTGCCTGATGAGGTGAAACTTGTTGATACAACCTTCGATGATGATGATGATGATGATGATGATGATTCATTACCAACACCACAATTACCACCGATAACACGAAATGGTCCACGTAAATCTGTATCTATTGTTCTACCAACTGAAGGAAATGGTTGAAATTGTAATTTATTTGAAAGAACATCACACATAATTGTTATTTATTTAAAAATTGAAAAAAATCACATTTTGGTTAATTTGGATTGAAAGAACCAACAATCACATTTGTTTAAACAATTAGATTATTGATAACAATAAGGAGCAAAAGGCATAATAATAATTAAAACAAAAAAAAAAGACTAGAAACAAAGACAATTTTTTTTTTTTTGAAATTATTGTAATTTACATAGATAGTTGTAATTTGTTATTACATAAATACGATTGTATAAATGTATGTATGTGTGTGTGTATGTATGTACGTATGTATGTACCTGTTGGTTAATTAATGATTACGTAATCATTAATTATAAAAGAAATAATTAGACTGAAATCGAGATTTCATTCATTTTTATTCACAAAGTCATTACAATCAAATATAGATAGAAAGAGAGAGATAGATGTAGAATAAAAACACCAGTGATATGTTATTATTATTATTATTATTATTATTATTTAATTTTGCACATATTTTTTTATAATTTTACCATATTTACAACAATTATAACAAAAAAAAGACCATATTTGTCCATTATTAAAGAATTTTGTTATCAAACATATAGAGATTGAAAGAAAATTGATGTAAAGACTGATTTTTTTTTTAATTAAACTTATTGATAATAATGTAATAAACAACATATCAAATCAAAAAATAAAAATAAGAATTGATAAGGGACAAATATGGTTTTTTTCCCTATTATTATTTAAACAATTTCTCAATAATTTGTACTTATAGTAATAGTTTACACACATTATATTCACCTATAGATTTTTGTTAATTAAATATGCAATGAGATAATAATTAATTATTATTATTAATTTTATAAATCCGTCCCCAAGTGCCAAATACTCAATTAAATAATTGGAAATTGTGCAATTTTTGTTTGTTTGTTTTCAAAAATTATAAAGTCAATTCTACCCGCCCTCTCATAATATTGTTTATTGTTTTAATGATTTCAAGATCTCATTGCAAATTATTATTATTATTATTATCATTAGGGTATGTAATAATTGTAATAAAGTGATATGTACGTGTTGTTTGAGGCTGATTACATTTTTTTTTAAATTAATTAATTATCAACTTTTAGAAATAGAATTCTTTTTATTATTGCAAGAATTACAATAAAACAGAACAGAACAATAATTACGGCTCTATTTCACTTGCTCATTCTAATATAATTAGAATAATTAGTGATTATTTATAATTATATATGTATTTGAACAATTAAAATATAGTTTAAACAATTTAATTGTTATTTTTGGGGGTGATAAACTTAAATATGATCATTGAACTCCATACATAGTTGTAGAGATGATTTAAACGAACAAGGACGAAATGAAAGAGAGCACAATTCAGGACCATTTTCTTCATTATCGTCGTTTTTACTTCTAGTCCGTCGAATGGTGTTCTACGAACTGGTCTTAAAGACAAACGAGGAAGAAAAATTCATGTCCGGATAGCAAAACTGTGATTGAACCGGTTCGCATAACGTTGTTCGACGAACGCGGAATAAAAATTATGATAGTCTGTAGCAGGTATATTGATACTCAATTTTTAGCATCTTAAGATAGATTGCAGTATAGAGTGCGTTGATAATGCAATCACCAGTGACGTCATCTACTGCATAGAGAATTCCCATAAGATCAATTAATCCTATAGAGAGTGCAGCGCATTCACAGTCCTTGGCGCCACCTAACTTTCTAGCGTTATTTTCCAATTCAACGTCGATTAATTAAATTTACAATAAATAAAAATAATAAAAATTAGAAATCCAGTTGAATCTCTTGCGTACATTTGTCCTCTATTACCACATCAATGCATTCACAAAACACTAACACTGATACTCAATACAATAGATTCCTTTATTTGAATTGCATTGGTACACGGAATTTCTGAGTTAATCAAGCGACACTCAAATATTGATAGGTTTCCCACAAAATTTCACGTCATTATTGCGTTATAACTAAGAAATTTTCAGTTCTAAAGGTGTAGCACGTTGATTAAACGGTAGTAATGCGTCATGCTTTTTCAAAACTGCAGCTTTTTAGTTTTCTTCGATATTGTTTATAGAACAATACAAGTAAAACTAACGAAAATTTCAATGTCTAGTCCACTTGTTTCCGTAAAACTTCCATTAATCCTCTAATAACGCAGGTAATAAGTTAGACAACAATAGGATAAGAGTAATATAGGCTAATCATCTAACGTTTTCTGGGAAATAAGTTAATAAACCGATAGGTTAAAGTTTCGTTAATTCAAAAAAAAAAAAAACTAAAACGTTGGACAATATACAAATGTACTAATGATTCAGTAATTTATTGAAACAAGTATTAACAAAACATCACAACGTCTAAAACATAAAGATAAAATTATTGTTTACAACAACATTTCTATTAATTACCTAATCTTAACTATGTCAAACGTGAAAAAAACGTCCCACATCGTCTGCTTCTTTTCTTTTCGTATTCGCTAGTTGTACGGTAGTCACCATTACAGATAATATATATAGAGTTCTATGAACTAGGAGCTACAATTAACACCCAATACCCCTCAAATAAATTTTCAACCAATCATAAAACAGGAAAACGACGCTTTATCAAACGTCTAATTTCCTAACCTAACTTTCATTTTATTGTCATTTCTTCAACTAATTGTTTATTTTTTAGAATAATTTTTATTAAATAAATTAAAAAAAAAAATAATGGGTCGTCAAAAGACTGCACCAACAAAAAATCAAAATGATGGTGAAAATTGGAGTATGCAACCACCAATCGATTATATACCCGTACATAAAAAAAAACATAAAAAACGTACAAAAACCAATTACAATAATGTATTATTATTAAAAAATGAACAAAATCAATATTATCTAGGTGAATTATGTATTGGTACAACAAATAATTCATTACCTACAACATGGCAAACATGCAAAATCTGCTTTTTGAATAATAATAAAGACACAGATAACGATAATAACGAATCGATTTTAATCGATTTGGATACCACAACAATTGTTGTAACATTACTAATTGATCACGAATTCCTTAAAGGTAACCTTCGTACAATATCAACAACAATAATTAATCAAATAATGCAATTTTTTGTAGAAATAATCGTATCAAAACTATTCGAAATCAAGATCAAACTGAAAGACAACAACGAGATATATTTCGATATTTATTTCACAACATTACCATTACGTAAATTCAGTAAACGTATCGGTACATGTGTACAAATGTTATTTTCATTATTTTACGATTTGCCAATCTATAGAGATGATGATAATGATGATGATGATGATAATAATGGAAAAGACAACAATGCTGCTATTTTGAATTTATATGAAAATTTGAAGAAAATCAGAAATAATAATAAAATCGATGATATTAAAACAAATGTACAACATTGGCGTTTAAAACCATCATTACGTCCATATCAAAAAAATGCAATAAAATGGATGTTAACACGTGAACATGATTGTAACAAACAAACAATAACAAATAATGAATTACATCCATTGTACACTAATGTTACACTCAAATCAGGTATTGTGATTTATTACGATAAATATACAGGGTATGTTGATTGTAATAAACCAATAATAACACAAACAAATAATAGTTGTGGTATATTAGCTGATGAGATGGGTTTAGGTAAAACTGTTGAAATTCTATCATTAATTTTATTAAATCCAAAACATCCAGACACACGTAATCGTAATCAAATAATGAAAAAATCACCAATAATCGAACGTATATCCCGTAAACGTAAATCAATGGATAATTGTGATAATAATGATAATAAATCGCAAATAATTGAAGCGAAAAAAATCAAAGTTAAAGCCGATTGGGTGAAAACTTCAAGTAATAAAACACAAACACGTATAGCATTAGAGAATTGGTATACAAGTTGTTTAGAAGATGTAAATCGTCGTTATGTTATTGATAAATCACCAAAAGTCCAATGTGTATGTGGTAATAATATAAATAAAAATAATGTGATTTGTATTGATTGTGGTAAAATACAACATAGTGATTGTTTCAATTATAAACAATCATATGGTGATTATTATTGTCCACAATGTTGGATAAATCAACCATTAATTGAAACAAATGCAACATTAATTGTATCACCAATATCATTACGTACACAATGGTGTAATGAAATTTTAAAACATATAAATGGTGATTTTAAAATATTAGTATATAGTGGTTCATCAATAACACATATTTATCCAAAAAAATTAATCAATTATGATATTGTTATAACAACATATTGTGTATTAAAATCAGAATTTCGTTTAACAGAAAATGAACAAAAAACTATTGATTTACGTCGTCAAAAAAAATATTCAAATTATGGTAGTCCATTAAGTCGTATAAAATGGTGGCGTTTATGTTTAGATGAAGCACAAACAATTGAAGTACCAACAAATATTGTATCAAATATGGCACAAAAATTAATAACATATCATCGTTGGGCTGTTACTGGTACACCAATATCAAAAACAATATCCGATTTATATGGTTTAATTGATTATTTACAAATTGAACCATATAATGATATAAATACATGGAAATATGTATTATTAAAACCATATTTAAATGGTAATATTGATGAAATGTGTAAATTTTTATCGAAAATTATGTGGCGTTCATCAAAAATTGATATTATCGATCAGGTGAATTATTACCGCTTTTTTTTTGTTTTTGAAAAATCACACCGTAAGGGCCTGTGCAGACGATTTCTTTTTACACGCGTTATTATTGCGTAAAAATGTCGTTTTAGTAGTTCGTTTGTGTTTGTGTTGAAGCGCGTCCAGACCAAGTGCGCAGTACTGCGCCGAACAAAATGTTCTGTTCAGCGCTGGACAAAAATGCGCGGAGCAAGATCCATCTCTCCAACCAGGTCCAAACCGGACATTGATGTACCGACACGGAGCGGATCGCGTTGGCGCGTGATCGAAGTTGTGCAAAATTGCCCGGTTCGCCGTCAAAACAGCCTGCTCAATCTAGCGCTGCTCTGCTTTGTTTGGTTCAGCGCTTGGTCTGAACGCGCCTTTACATTCATACCACAAGACGTGCAAAGGTGAACATTTGCAGTATGTCTTAATTGCGTTTAGTGTGCATGACGAGCACGTAAAAAAACTGTCGTGTATGTAGGTCATAAGCGTAAGTAACGTTTTCTTTTGAACGATATAGCAACGTGAGACTTGGCGTTATCATGAAGCAATTCTATGAAGCACTATTTTAGTCGCAACAATTCCAGTAGTTCATACATAACATAACCTTTATATCCTAAAAGACAACACAACATGACCTTTTTGGAGTGACCATTACGCTTCGGTGTAGATCTTGTTACTTCATCGGGATCTATGCAATGTTTTCTTCGCTTCGGATTGTTGGAAGTTTTTTTGCGCTAGAGAGGAGAGGAAATCTTTTATAGATCCCCCATGATCCAGTGCCATCTGGATTGTAACTATTGTAACCTATGCATTCACAGTCCAATCTGTAGTATTTTTCGCTTCAATAGGTGAGCTTGTACTGTTTTTAAGACAATTTCTTCAATAACGAACCAACGTAGTAGGATAGGAGTGGCGGCTGTAGGTTTGGTTGGTAGTCGTTCTAAAAGGGTATAAAATAGAAAGGAAACAACCCATAAGAGTCAATGCTAAAATGCAAATTTCAGCGCCTTTAGTGTTTCAGACTCGCAAGAAAGTTTGAAATCAGCGGCAAAATTAAAAAAAAAAAAGATGTTATTCGAAGGAACCTCCTTGTCTCGTCACCCCCTCAAGACCACTGAAACTGAATAAGTACGAATCTGACACAATAGAGGTCACTTAAACTTATATTTCTGCGTCTACTCTGCCTTATACTCTTTGGTCCTTTCTACACCATTTTACAAGTCCTACATATAGTCTCCGACCCCTCATTTACGTTCCAATGCTAGGCCAACAACTATGGATCGGACTGATGTGAGAGTAGTGCTGCAGATTGGACTAGCTTTATTATAGAGTCTACCCAAGTAGTGTGGCATTTCTTCAGGATAGGTTTTATTCTTTATTTTGTGATCGTCCCATACTGTCTTCTTGCTCTCTCTTCCTCATCTACCTCTGCGTTTCATTATCGTTGTTATGATCTTTTGAATTAATTTCCCTACTCACGCATAGCCCTTGTTCTGCTAAGAGTTCTTTTGCAATTTGTGTCTCATCTTCTGCCTTTATAACATGGACATCGAAATCACCGTCTTTAGATGCAGCATTATGCCCAATAACAGAACAAATTGAAGCATATACGATTTTTGCAGCCCTTTTCTATTTGATGAAAATCGTGTCGAACGCACTAACAAAATATTCCCTTCCATTTTCCTGGAATATCCCTTAAATTGCTAAACGTTTCATCATCTTGCTGGATTTCCATTAGAAAAAATCGAACGCGAACCCTTAACCATAATACGTATTCTGCACTCAAACCTGCGCTATTTTCTACGATTCCAGCTAGAGGTCTTTCTGGAACAAAAATACACAGGTTGAGAACTAGGGCACCGTGGAGACACGCCCACATTATCAACTCGTGCGCCGTGATTAGTCAGATTATATAACGACGTGTGAACTCTATTGGATAATGTGACTCCCCTCTTCGACAAACCGGACATCGGCAAAAGTCGGGCATGTTATCAGTCTGTGTATTTTTGATCCAGAAAAACTTCTACCGCCTAATTTTTCTAAACAGTAATTTGTACCGTTACGATTCTGTTAATAATCCAATTTTTTTTAGATTAAAATCCCGAAACAAACAATTGAAGAGCATTGGTTAGATTTCTCAGCTGTTGAACATTACTTTTATAAATGTGAACACAATTCGAATTGTAGTGTATTTTTAGAGAAAACCAATTCATTCAATCCAAATACAACACTTTCATCACTCGATAAAAAAACATTAAAATCTGTAAGTAAAGTTTATCGGCGGGTGTTACCAATCACACCCCGATAATCCGGGTTCGAGTCCCGCCGTTTGACTTAAACTTTTTTTTCGTACATTTCATTAATTAATTCATTATTTGTTTATTGTGCAGTTATTGGCACCTTTATTATCATTACGTCAAGTATGTAGTTCTCCAAATTCATCACGTCGTCGTTATTTAGCAACAAAAAAACCGGTAACATCAATGAAAGATCTATTAGATGCATTAATAATAAAAAATACAAATGAATGTGAAGAATATTTACGTATAATTATAAGTTCATTAAATGGTTTAGCTGGTATTTATTTATTATTACAAAATCCAGTACAAGCAATTGATGAATATCATAATGTATTACAATTATATACAAGATTCACAACAACCCCAACCACAACAACAACAACAACAACTGAAAATAATGTAAAATTAACAGTTGATACATTACAAATTATACATACAATGTATAATTTAAATGAAACATTAACAATATTTCCTGATTTAAATATAGGCCGGACATTACGTGATGAACATTTAGTTAAAGATTATAAAGAATTAGAACAGAAATATATTAAAAAATTCATACAACAAGTATGTGGTTACTTAAATCATTACAAACTCCGATTATGATTGGTGTTGCTAATAGTAACAAAATGGCCGCTTATTTCTGATTGGCGTTGCTAATAGTAACAAAATGACCGCTTATTTCTGATTGGCATTGCTAATAGTAACAATTATATCAACTAGTTTCTCATTGGTGTTGCTAATAGCAACCAGTTGTAATCCAATCGGAGAGTTGAGTACAGTTATGTAATAATTTATTTTAATTTTTAGTCAATGATAGCTTATCAGGATTGTATAATGTTTTCAAATAATATTGATAATTTACAAGGTAGTTTTATATTAAAAGCTGGTCAATGGTATTATGATTTATTAAATTGGATACAAATTCATGAATTTCAACAAGATTTAGAATCGCGAATTATTAACGCACATACTGCTGCTAATGTTGAATGTACAATCAAGTAATCGTTTATTTCTTGTTTTGTGCCAAAGATTGTCAATCCACTTCACTCTGTATAGGACTGATTAATCTTATAATATTCCATTATGTAGTGGATGACGTCACTAGCGGCTGCGCTATTGGCGCTATTAGTCGCCTGTATAAATAGGAAGTGACGTCATAAACCTAAAGCATTGGTCATTCAGCCCTATATAGAGAAAGTGGGTTAACAATCCTTGATTTTGCGTCACAACTTCAATAATTATTGTTTTGTTAATAGTTTGCAACATGAACGTAACATGTTGATGACTGTAGCAACATGGGATGAAACAATTTTCGAATTACGTGATAAAACCATCGATATTATCTTTGATTTATTCACACATAATCCAGATGATGAATTTCAAATAACTGTATCACAAGAGATTGTACAAAAAGCTACAGATTGTCATTTACGTCCATTAAAAACTAACAAAAGAAGTAGTAATAATAAAAAAAAATGTCCATTATGTGATGCTAACGATCATTTAAAACGTTACGAATTGAAATTATTTTCAATGTTAAAACGTACAAAAACCTTCGAAGAAATGTCATTAAAAGGTAGTTGGAAACCAACATCAGAAGAATTAATATTTCGTTCATTATTATCACTTGGTAAAACGAAACATGTTAATCAAGATTTGATACGTGATGGTGATGTACATATACATTTATTAGAAATAATAAAAAAAGAATTTAAAGAAATACGTAAATTATGGACATATTTAGATCAACAAATTTGTGCACAAGATGAATTAAATATGTGTAAAATACGTTTACGTGTTAAAGAACATGAAACAGATGATAAAGATATGAAAAAAGTTAAATCATTATTGAAACGTTTAAATTATAATTTAGAAAATAAAATTGAAACAATCAATTTATTAGATGAACATGAATTAGATTATCAACGTACATTATTACAAAATGAAGAAAAATTAAATTTAATTAAATTAGAAAAAAATTTAGGTGTACGTAATTATTTAGAAACTTTACGTCGACAACAATATGAAGGACACAATCCTGATCCATGTCCAATATGTAAAAATGCATTAGAACAACATTGGAGTATTATACCGTGCGGACATAGTTATTGTTTAGAATGTATACAACTACTTATAGGACAAGTAATTAATTAATAATTACTAATTAATTAATAAATGTTGGAATTGGCAATAACGCGCGTTTTCCATATTTACAGACTAGTCGTTTTTCGTATTTGTAGACTAGTTGTTTTTCGTATTTGCAGACTAGTCGTTTTTCGTATTTGCAAACTAATCGTTTTTCATATTTGTGGCAGCGCTTGTTGGCTGGCCATATGTGAGCCTTCAAGAGCCTAATTCCAAGATTTATTAACAAAATTTTTGATTTCAATATGGTAAAATGTCGAATTTTTAGACAAATGGCCATCATGTTTTATGTTGTGTATGTCGTGCTGATCATCAAGTAACTGAAATTTCTTATATAAAATTAGGTGAACAAGATACAAATAATGAAAATGATATAACTATAGATCGGATTAAAGGGAATTATTCAACAAAAATTGAAGCTGTTATAAATTTATTAATAAAATTACGTAATAATGATGAAAATATAAAAGTATTAATATTTTCAACATGGTTAACAGTATTAAATTATTTACAAGCTGCATTAACATTAAATGATATAAAAAATATATTAATAACAAATGGTAATTTAGAGAAACAAATTGAAAAATTTAAAGATCCAAATGGTGATATAACAACATTATTATTACCAATACATTTAGGTTCGAAAGGTTTAAATTTAATTGAAGCTACACATGTTGTATTACTTGAACCATTATTAAATCCAAGTGATGAATTACAAGCTGTAGGAAGGGTGCACCGTATCGGGCAAACAAAGTATGATTCAGTTTTAGGGCGACTTGCATACAACACTAGCGAAGTAAGCTAGGCCAATGAGAGAGGTCTAAGCCAATTCAACTGCTCGTAAAGACAAACAGTGTTGCCAACAATAATTTTACAATTTCGACACTTCTTACATGAAGTTCTGTCAAACTCAGCTATGCCCATTAGTCTCTCTGAATCCGTTAGATCTTACGCAAAATCCGTTAAATTGGCAACACTGTACAAGCACAGCCTAGCTTGGTCGTAATCGCTAGCCAGTTAGAAATAACGATCGGCTTGATCGCTAACTTTTAATTATTGTGCTGTCTTGAAATTATCGTACACACGAAGTCACTATTGGCCTGGTTCACTAGCTTGTCCTCATTACTGGCGTCGTATGCAAGCCGCATTATGCAAATAAGCCACTCGCGCGACTAGCCGTGCGCTATCCTTAAGTCGCATCCACATCTAACGAACGAACCAACGAATTCGCGAATCATGCGCAACAATCTTTCGGTTGTATTCCTGTGCGAATGCGAACGAATAGTTTTGTTCGAAGTACCGACAGGATCGGCGCTTTTTGTGGTGGCATGTTTGTGTAAGTTACAAGAGATGGTCGTGGTAAACTGATTGAAAGGGCGAAACAGTCGTACACTCCAGGGAAAGAAGTAAAATAAATTGGTGACAAGTTCGGATGGGTTCTCTTGATAGTGGAGTCGTTGCGCATTAAGGAGTGTATTCGCGTCGTTAGATGTGGACGCGACTCAGTACTAGCGTGACTATGCGCGGCTAGCTGCGAACGACATGTCGCGCCAGTGTGTTATTAGCCTTAGTTTTCTGTTTTTCTATCTAAACTTGATGATTTTTTTTGTAGACCTACAGTGGTGCACAAGTTTTTCATTAAAAATACAATTGAGGAGAGTATCCACAAAGCAACAAGTGCAAATTCGGAGATTTGGGATAAGAATAAAGTTACTTTACGGCAATTAATCGATCTTTTTACTACCACAGACTGTGTTGCATAATTATTCCAATTTTAATGTTGTAATTTTGAATTCTTTGTTTTTTTCTAATGTAATCGGTATACTTTTTATAATTAAATGTAAAATCAATACATGTATTCCATTCCATAATAAATATTCATAAAAACTGTTGTTTATTGTTTTGAAACCAATAGAGTAGTACCAACTGACATTAACGTTGTAGTAAAGGTCGTCGTACTTGAACTTAGAAAACTAGCTCTGTTTTCTTTATGCAATTCGATTCATTCCAGTGACTAAGCTGTTCTTCGTTCAACAAACAACGTAAAAATACGGGTGAAAGTGATGTATACTGAATGGTTGGAATTGATAGCAGCAACCACATGGTTCTGGATATTTTCTGTTGGTTTTATTGCGTCAATAGGTTTAACATTATTTGTAATATTGTGTGCACCAATTTGGATCATTGGTTTATTATTAATCTTTTGGACGGTTTATGATAGAAAAACGATTGATAATGGCGGTAGACCAATTGAAACAGTACGTAAATGGTCATGGTGGCGTTTAATGAAGAATTATTTCAATTATAAATTTATACCAACTGTAACAGATTTAGATCCAAAACGTAATTATTTATTTGCATGTTATCCACATGGTATCTTTCCAATTGGTGCATTTGCTGGTCTAGTTGATGGTTATCAACAATATTTCCCGAATCATCAAGCTTATCTAACAGCATTAAATATACAATTTTGGATGTCGATATTGAGAGAATTATATTTGGCTGTTGGTGCTGTTTCTGTATCAGCAACATCATTACGTTATTTGTTAGATTTAAAGAATGGTGGTGGACGGATTGTATCAATCATGATTGGTGGTGGTGATGAAGCTGAATTTAGTCGACCGAATTGTTATAAAATTATTTTAAAGAAACGTAAAGGTTTCATTAAATTAGCATTACAAACTGGTGCATCATTGGTGCCAGTTTATACATTCGGTGAGAATGAGGTGTTTGATCAATTTGAGTTTCCTGGTTTTGGATTTATTAAAAAAATTGTTAAAAATCTAACACAAATCACGTTAGTTCTACCAGTTGGTAGATATTTGATTTGTCCCAAAAAGGTTCCTATTGTTACAATCGGTAAGTTTCGTATTTGTTTTTAATAGAATCGATTTCTACTGTTTTCTGTTTCTTTTTGTATAGTTGGACAACCGATTGATGTTGAACAGACTGATAAACCGACTGATGAACAAATTGAAGAATTACATCAGAGATTTGTTGATGCAATAACGCAACTCTTTGACACACACAAACACAAATATGTTAAAAATCCAGAGAAGACATTCCTCGAGATCGTCTAAATTCGTTTCTTTTTACAATTTGGTGTAGGTTCATCCAATAAAGTTTTTATTAACAATTGCGACTATTTATTTATTCACAAAACACTAACACTAGAAAATCTACAATTCTAAATGGATATTGTCAGCATTTTTCAAATATAGATGCTTCTGTTGTTCGAATAATTCCACAAATGCTTCTGTAAATCTCTTGTGAAGATCATCGATCTGCTCCATGGTAGGTTCTTCGATTTTCTCAACATCAATAGGATTACCTACTGCAAAATCAGCAATAAACTTTAAAAAAGAAGGCTTACAATTGAGCATTAAACTCACCAACTGTAGTGATAGGTCGACGTTGTGGTACAATACCAAATGTGTATGGGAAAAGTCCACGTCCTAACGGTATTACCGGTGCAAATTTGACGTATTTCTTAAGAAATTCTTGAATTTTCCTCAGTTTTACATTATGTAATTGATCAAAAATATCAGTTTCACCAAACGATATTACCGGTACTAATGATGCACCAGTTTTCAATGCTATACGTACAAAACCTTTACGTTTCTTTAATAATAATTTATATTGTCCTGGTCGACAGTTGAAAGCTTCAGCTGCACCACCTGGCACCAATACAACAACATTCCCCCCTTTCTGGTGTGTTAAAACTTTATAAATTGATTGAAACGATGCCGATATGAAACCTATCGATAAACCCAAATCACGATAGAATGGTATTACGAAAATTTCTGATAATGTTACAATTCTTGATTGATGGTATGGAAATAATTGTTTGAATTCACTTGCATTTGTACCAAATGCATAAATAGCACCAATTGCATAGATACCATGTGGAAATGAACAAAATAAATAGTTACGTTTTGGATTTAATTGTAAATTCTTTGTTGCTGTTGTTAAACGTAATGGGAAATAATCACGATGATATTGCCACCATTTCCAATTACGTACAAATTCCAATGGTCTACCACCATTCTCACCTATATCTTTATCATAATAAATCCATAATAAATAAATTATTGCTAACCACCAATATTGGGTGAAAAATAATAAATAAATTTCTAAAAATAAACCATTAAATGCACCAAAAATAAATGACATTGACCATGCAGCTGCTGCTAATGTTTGAAGACGTCGTGATAATGGTATGTTGAGTGGTGCACAGTGAATTCCTAAAATTTTCATCTTTTAAAGTTTCAAATTTACCGCCACCGAACTGCAACACAAAAAATGACATTTCTCTCAAAAATAACGCCATCTGGTGGGGGAGGTTGTAAGGTTAAATATCTTTTTAGAACGGGCTTTCCCCAAAACGTGTATACTATAATGTGAACGCAATATACTATCGAATACAAGAAAGCGGAAATACTTTTGTAATGCAAACTAGGACTTAGGAGGAGTATTTCTCAATAAACTTACATATAATAAGTGTTCTAAAAAGTGGTGGTTTTAGGGTGGATAGGTTTGAGGAGATCCTCTACAGCTTACAGTATGTAAGAGTAAGGCTTTTGGGTAACAAATGAAAATCCAGAAAATGATCCCTCCACACCTAAGGCGTGCTAGGTCCACCCTCATGTGACAAACGTTTTTTTAAATTAATTTATAAAAGTAACTCAAGTAACTGCTGTTAATACGGCTTAGAAGGATTATTTTTTACATATCTCCATTATTCAAATATGACACCCAAAAGCCTTACCTCTAACGAATGCCTGATTAAAAAGTTATCGGTCCTACCGGCCACCTAGGTTTTGGACTCCTACTCCCCTTAGCAGAACTCAAAGATACAGATAGTTCTCTACTTCCGTCTTAATCCAGCATTGTGTTTAACCTTCAAATCAATTTTCTTCAAACAAAGTTACACAAATCTTACCTTATTTAGTCTTTCAACTCAACAAGTGCAATAAGAAAACAATATTGTTAACAATTGCTATATTTCACATGAACATAATAAATAAATAAAGATAATAGTTTGTACGTGCTTTTCTTTTGATTTGAAAATGCTTTAATGCTAGACACGTCGTTGAGATAAATAGTATTTCTTTTTTGGCATTGATATATGAACTAATGCCTAATTAACAATAATAATATTGTCAACATTTTTCAAATAAAACTGCTCCTGTTGTCCCTATATAATTCCACTATAATGCGTCTATAAATTTCTTGTGAAGATTTGCTCCATGGGAGGTTTCCCAATTTTCTCGACATCAATTTATAATTACAAATTATCTTGTTATTTTCAACAATAAAGTATTTCAGGAAAGGGAAGATGAAAGTACCAGATCTGCGTCGTTTTCCATTTTGACCTTGACTCTTAAGTCACTATTCATAGTATGTATAGAGTTCAGTGACAAAATGACAACTCCAGATATTTGGCTAGATGTCGTTTCAAATACAAGGCAAAATTTAAATCAAATCTTTTAGTAAATGTTATTCAACCCAAAATATTTCAAAATGATCAAAATAATTTCTATCCTACATCTAAATTTAATTTAACGGATAATGATTTTATATTGTTATAAACTAATTTAGAGCTACATTAAGGTAACGGTTTTTATAAAGCGACATCTATAATTTTTATAAATTAACACAAAAGTAGAAAACGTGATATTACAAAAAATTTAAAAATAATCAAAATTCCGATAATTTTAATCAATTTACGGTTACATAATTTGCTAAATAAGTCAAATTAAACAAATTTTTGGTGATAATTATTGTATTTTATTTATTATGATTAAATATAAATATTTTGTAATTGGAGCTACAATTAGAACGTTCAATAATTGATGGTAGGGAAATTCTAGAAAAGTCCTCTTAAAATTGTAAAAGGGGTCCCTAAATCTAATTGTATTCTAGATTAATTCTACACTGTTCAAAGATCGATTCGTTAACAGTGTGCTTACATTATTTGACATTGTTTTAATTCAACAAAACTGCCTAAAATTCATTGATCCACAGTCACATTTCAATCAATACAGTATTCAAGTAAGTTGAACGAAAATCACGAAATTCGCAATTATTGATCATTTCCACACATTAATATCGATAATATATAAGAAAATTCGTTGATTTTAGCAATTTTTGTGATTTCCTCCATTTCTAACCTCAAAAACAATAATCGAAAATGGCTAAATGGGGCGAAGGTGATCCAAGATGGATTGTTGAAGAACGTCCAGATGCAACAAATGTAAATAATTGGCATTGGACTGAACGTAATGCTAGTCCATGGTCAATTGATAAAATAAAAGAATTATTTAATAATATTGAAATTAAATCGGATATTGCTGTAATTAAAATAATTGAAATTGATAAATGTGATGGTGAAGCATCTGCTAATAATCGTAAAGGTAAATTAATATTTTTTTATGAATGGGATTTAACAATCAAATGGACAGGTAAATTCAATGATAAACCAGATAAAATCTATAATGGTAAAATAAAAATACCAAATCTATCAGAAGAGAATGATGTATCAGAATTAGATGTAAGTAGTAACATAATCGCGGTATACAGGATTAGTCGTTTGAAGCTACAGCTTCTGTATTTTTAGAGAAACGAAACAGAAAAATACTGAAACTGTAGCTTCAAATGACTAAACCTGTATGTACAATCACTTATACAACAATTATGGTTTTACAGATTAAAGTTACAGTAAAGGAAGATGATGAGAATGCTGAAAAATTACGCGAATTAGTATTGAAAAACGGTAAAGAAGTTGTGCGACAACAATTATCGAAATATATAGCATGTTTAAAAGAAGAATTCTCCAAAGGTATGATTTTACCAAAAAAAGACGATAATAATAAAACTGATAGTGTTAAAACATTATCGAGTGGTTTTAATAAAAAAATCAATATGACAACAACACCAATTGTTGAAAATAATAAACAAATCGGTTTAAAATTAGATGTAAAAACAATCAATTTAACACAACAATTCCAATGTAAAGCACAAGAATTTTATGATGCTATGACACGTATTGAAATGGTAACAGCATTTACACGTGCTCATGTTAAATTAGATCCAATAAAAGGTGGTAAATTTGAATTATTTAATGGTAATATTTATGGTAAATTTGTTGAATTAATACCAGCCAAAAAAATTGTACAACAATGGAGGTATAAACAATGGCCAGATGGTCATTATTCAACAGTAACAATAAATATTGATGAAAAAAGTGATCATACTGAAATTAATTTAATACAAACTGGTGTACCATCTGATCAAATCGATGTTACAAAAGAGAATTGGCAAAGATATTATTGGGATTCAATGAAACGTGCATTCGGTTTTGGAGCATTCATAGTTTAATTGTGACATTTTTTTTTGTTATGTGTGTGTGGAAAAAAAAACAAACAAAAAACAACAAATTAGAATCAATTTCTTCTTTTGCCTTTTTAGTCCATTTTTACAATATGATTTTATTGTTTAATAAAATAGTCTAATTTATTTACTATTTTTTTTTCTCAAATATATTATTTGATAAAAAGTACTTGTTGTCCTTTTTTCCGTGTCCCTCGAATTACACGGCCGAGGACTCTATTTTGTAGACGTATTCCAAGGACTGTCAATCCGCTTCATTGTACAGGACTGCTAGGTCTGGCTCGACCAATGCTTGTTTGTGACGTCACATAGAATGCAGCAGTACACTCTCATAGGTGACTTCATTTAGCGTCTAGATAGACTGCGAAAGTGATGACGTCAGTTGACAGTGTTGCTCATGGACTCGGTATAGCGGCGTGGAGGAGTGAAGCCTACCACTTTTAGAGACAGATAGCTTGTGTCGGGGCAGTCTTATTCTTTCTAACTGATCGTGAGTTACGTGTTGCCATAGACAACCAATCGGTAAAATTCGATAGAATTCGGTAGATTGTACTACTATATAATGTGTTAGAAAGGGACAACTTTCCCCGGCTATTAAAACTTGCTGTGTACGAAATTTCACCGTTGTTTAGTATGATTCGGAGTCCATGTATTATAAGTCCATGGTGTTGCTACGATTTTTGCGTCCCAAACAACAAACAAACCAAGACATCCATATAACCTCAATAAAGTGTATTTGTTTGGAACGCAATGCCATAGCAACACTGTCACCGACGTCACACATTCGTAGATCGAACGGAGTCCAAGTGACGTCATCCTTTGCATTATGATTTGCCATAAAATCGAGCAGTCCTATAGAGCGAAGCAAGTTGACAGTCTTTGGACGTGTTCTAGTGTCGGTTATGTAAGGCACAGCGCCGGTCCGAGCCTGCGTTCTCGGCATAGAGCGAGATCTAAAATTGGCGTCCTTTGTGTAAAATAGTAGAGCAACTCGACAATGTGAAATTGCTTTGACTCATTTTGGGAAGCCGTTTGCCATAAGGTAGGGTCGGTCTTGGTGTAGGTGCTAATGGGGCTTATAGGCAGCTATGCGGTCTGTCAAAAGTCCTCGTAAAATGCAAAATTTGTTTGTTGTTTTCTTTAGCTCATGGGCCCCAAATTATGGTTAGTTTCATGCCCCAAAGAACAAAGATCCACCACTGATTAGAGGTTTTCTGCAACACTAATTCGAAAATCTTATTGCACTTTTTTTTTTTGAATCTAGAAGACTTAAAATACACTTCTTCTCAATTTGTACCAACTCTAAACTTGTGTTGCAGTTAGTTCAGTGTTTAGAAACAGTTTCAGGAAAACCCAAACACTGCGATTTGATGCAAACTGTCAATGAAATGTGAACGATTATGGGCGTCCACAGGGGGGTAAAATGACACTAATTCCTCCTGGGGTTGAGTAAAAGATTCCAAAAAAGCGTATTCTATGCCAAAGCACCAAACTACCTTGTAAGACTTATAGGGCCGGCTTGCTAAAAATTTATGGGTGCCACTGATAATTTTGTTTTTCTTTGTGGAGGCTTCCCTGGCGAGCACCAAAAACTACTGAGTCTCTCTTGCTAATTCTGTTCTCATAAATGCTTGTCTACTTCTATTATGAATCAAAAAACTAGAAGAATAGTGACGACTCAGAAAGAAAATCCTAAAATACTGCTCATCTTTCCCAAATTTGGGCAATTCGAGGTCAAAGGTAACATTAATGGGTTAAAAAGCAAAAGTACGTAAGCCAGGGTTGGGCAACCGTTTCTACTGGTGGGCCAATATCATCTTACCTTTCTAGATGAGACCCGTAAATTTCTTGGAAGTAAAAATAATGTTGAACCTGAAGAGTTCAAAACTGTGTGGTTTACTCGTATTCTCGAATTATTTAGAAGTCCTTTTAGTTATGGGTTTTGGAAATGTCTACGGGCCGGATTGGGAGCTTCGCGAGCCTCCAAGGACCGCAGTTGGCCCAACCCTGACGTAAACCATTAGCCGCAGCGCATCCTTAAGGGTCGCTACTAGACTTAGTTCTTCACTTATACGATATAGAAGCTTTCTTTAATTGTTTAGAACACCTATAGCTATACTTTTGGAAGACATTTACTTACCTTAGCTGTAAGAGGCAGGGAACTACAGCTCTGATAAGAGTGATAAGTGGTGAATTTGTTTCGATTTTATTAGATAAAAACTGTTTCATTTTTCGAATTATAATTTTATTGAAGAAGCACCATTTCATGCAAAATTAACTGATATTTAAATACAAAAAAAAAACCTAATCTTATAAGTACAAAAAAAACAAAACATCTGGTAT
>JAZBGY010000152.1:0-41490 GCA_037414755.1 Lydus trimaculatus | reverse complement strand
ATACAAAAAAAAAAAACCTAATCTTATAAGTACAAAAAAAACAAAACATCTGGTATAATATTAGTATCAAAAATTGATAAAGAAAGAAGCTAACATGAGACATCTACTTCGATTTTTCTTTTTTTTTTTGTCATATTTTCATAAATATGTATGGAATTGTGTAATATATAAAAGTATAAAATAATACAAAAAATTGGCATCAATATTATTATTATTACTGGTTGTTATAAGATATCCACCAAAAAAAAAAATCGCGCTTATTCTGATGTTTCGTTGTTGTTGTTATTTTTCTTCACAAAAAAAAAGAAGAAAAAATTCAATTAAGCGCTCTTCTCTTGATCAATAATCTCTTTAGTTGGTAGTGGATTCTTCTCACAAGTTTCAGCATGTTTCAATTTGCTACTGTCGAAATTTTCAATACCAGAAATCAATTGTCTTTGGCCTTTCTCTTGTTGGATCACTATAACGACATTATTATAATTATTATTATTTTAATAAATAAATTATGATTTGTGTTTGATTAATCAATTAATTAAAGCGTTTACCTTCAGTGTCAGGTAAAACAATTTTCTCTTGTGTTGTAGCATGCTTCATTGTGGCTTTATCAAAATGCTCAACACCATTTAACAGATTAAGATGGGTTTTTTCTTGAAGCACAACTATATGTGTATTTCATGCAAAAGCAAGCAATATATCATTAGAACTAACAAACATGCTAATTATTTTAATTAAAGTTATTTTTTTTTTAAATAATTGGGAAATGTTAATTAATCGTATATAAATGCTTAATTACCGTCTTTATCTGGGAGTGGGTTCTTTTCTTGTGTTTCAGTATGTTTAAGTTTACTTTGGTCGAAATGTTCAATGCCTGCAATTAAGGCTTTTTCGCTTTTTTCAGCGGCTACGTCTAAAAATAAAAATAAACCAAAAAAAAAATAAAAAAAAATCATAATTAACAAAAAAAAAACAAGTGTTAAGGACATTAGTAAATGATTAAAGATTAGAAAGTAAGAAAAACTGTTAAAAATAAACATTTCCACAACTGGTTTTTCCATAATTTCCCAAAAAAAGAGAGTTGCTCGTATTTCCTCGCAATAACTTTCTTTTCCACCTTTACCTCCTTTAGATCTATCGAAGTAACATCAATTTGAAATTGTGTAATTTCGGTTGACATAAATCCATCTATTGGACGATTACGTAAGCTTGGAAACCTAACCTAAATATGGCGTTACGCCATTTTTTTTACGATTAGTTTTGTAACTGACAACTGTTAGATGGCGGCAGAAGAGCGTTTTTTTTTTTAAGACGAACCTTGTCCATACAAACAAATTCACCGTTTATACTGTACGTCCGTTGTATGTATTGATATTCAAACATTCAAAACTATTGATTTATCTCATTTGATAGAATCGGTCAAGTTGACTTAGGTCAACTATATGCACAAATAAAATTGAATTCTTCAACTAACCAGATGACTTCTTCTAAATACCGTTTCATCATCATTAATTCGTTATTCGAAAAATAAAAACTGGTTTTTTGTTATCTCTCTTAAATTCCGGAAATCCGGTTGCATATTCAATTTTATTGAAGAAAATTGAACTTACTTAACTCCTCTTATTTTTTTTTTAAATTTATGGTAATTTTAATGATAATTATATAAAATGAGAAAGGTCATTAACTTCTCAATAGCATAATTATCATTAACAACAAAAAAAAAGAAATTCTATTGTAAAATTTCTTTTATAATAATAATGTTATTATTATTATTGTTATAAACAACTTTCATAATTTATCGCAATTTAATGATATTTATATTAATATTAATTGTTATTATTAATGTTATTATTATAGATGTGATTTGTTGATAGATTTATTATAAACAAATGTCGCAATCGAAATATTTTTGTTAATTTTGCTTTTGTTAATAAATCGCCTACATTAAACAAAAAAATTACGATTCTCTGACTCATGTTATAACAAGTTCTGGTGATGATCAATAAAGTTTTAACTGGTTTTTATGAAACATTTCACGTTCAAAGCGACAAATATTTAATCACAAACGGATAAAACCTTTTAAGATGGTAATTTTCATCATAAAGTACAAAAAAAACTCAAATGAAACTAGCACAGTACGGTTTTGTAACAAAAATCTTTAAGGCCCGGTTCAGCTTCCCTTCCTAAATCTCCGCTCAAGTTCAAACCCACTCTAGACACTAATAAGCATAGCATCGGCGCACCATGGTTACACTTGCGCGCTTCCAATTTTTCGTGCGCCTCAGACATGTTTTACTATACTTGAAAAATGTAAATTATCTGTAGCACCATCCCTGAGGTCGACTTTGCCGTACATTAAACTTATGTTCCTTGTATAAAAAGTTTAGTTTAAGCCAGGTCCACACTAGGCGCTCAGAACTGCAACCAAACAATGGTGAGAAGTGCGATATTCCATGGGCTGTTCTGATAGGAAACCGTGCAATGTTGTGTAGCTTTGAACACGAGCCACCAACGCTCTCAGCTCCCTGTTGGTACGTCAAAGAAAAGTGTTTGTTTGTATATGCATTTCGGTTCATGCAGTACGATAATCGTATTCCTGTTGTTTTATCGTTCCTAGTTCCTACCTACGTTATTGCACAAATACGCAAGCAGTCAATGGGGCACAAGCTGTGAACGAGCCGTCCCACTACAAACCACTCGCTCCATGGCACCTACTTCTTCACGGTTTTGTGCATTTTCGTGCAGTGACACATTTTTCACTGCGCAATTATGTACACCCGGCTTAAGTAAATGAGAATTTAAGTACACGGCACTAATGATAAATCTAGAAAGATAAACCGGGCCTAAAACGTCTACTACAAATAATATAAGAATTTATGGCTATGACAATCAAGATCGAGATAGCGACTTGTCGGGTATACGTTCCATTTTTGTTGAAATTTCGTAAAATTGGCCCATAATTTCCATATCGCCGTCGTTCACTCATTGATAAGTTAACATTTTATTTCTGTTATTCATACAACAATAGTTAGAGATAAAAGCTTAATTATTTTTATTAAAAAAAAAACAAAAAAAAAACGCTAGGCTGATAAGCGGTTAATTCCTTCCAACATACCGGATATAGGTCCTACATATATTTACCTTGGGCATTTGGCAACACAATCTTCTCTTTGGTATCAGTACGTTTAAGAGATGAAGATTTGAAATTTTCTACACCAGCAATCAGTGCATTATGTGTACGTTCTTGTGCCACATCTAATAAATTACATGCAATAATGAGGACAAAAAAATAAATATAGAAAGAAAACAGGTGCCGAACATCATAATCATGCTTTGGTGCTAACTCAACACTAAATAATAGAAATTTACACTTATTGCAAATAATAATAATAATAATAACACATGTTTTTAATTATTATTATTATTATTTTTTTTAATTACCTTCAGCTGATGGTAGAACAATCTTCTCTTGTGTGTCGGCATTCTTCAATTTAACAGTATTGAAACCTTCTAATTCACTCTTCAAATCACCAGCGACACGTGGAAGGTCTTTAAGAGCTGGTGCAGCAGGAATTGGGCAAGACATCTAAAATATTTTGTTAAATTAAAATATAATCAAGTCTATTCTAACAATAAATAATTAATATTTATCAAGTTGTTGTTAACTAAAGGAAAAAAAATTGAATTTTTGGTCTGTTGCACTTAAAAACCGTTAGACTCTAGTCTATTAGTAAGAAATCTACGTTAATTTGTGTTAAAAAAGCGTATCGTTAAGACGACTTGCAATTATTATTATTATTATTATTAACAAACTTAACTATAACTTTATCTTGTTAATTATCTTGATTGGCGTCAAATATTTCGTTTAATTTAAAGGAATTATGTGCATATTTTTGTTTTACAAAAAAAAAAAAAACAATTCCATCTTGTTGAAGAAGCTATACGTTTTTTGTTGAAGTCATTAAATCTACTGAAACGTTATGATGACCTCAACAAATATTTTTCAAAAATGTACGTACACAACATGCAAGATCTTCAATTTTAAATAACTTTCATTAAATTTCCGAATTGTTTATTAAAAAGAAATGATGGTTAAATTTTATTTTCAACAATAACGGTACCAATTAGTTAACTCCCCAAATAAACGATCCAAATCGGATTAAAATGTACAATTTCCAGTTGAATGATAATAGTTTTTATCATTTTAAAAAAAAATAATAATATTTTTTTCTACGAAAATATACATCGTCTACTTTAGTTTGGCTCGCTTGACTCTAACATAGCTGTGCGGACAACAAACTTCCTGTTACTACTCAAAAAGCAGTTTTTGTAAGCATGTCTCTAAAGAGATTTTCAACAGTTGCCTCAACAGTGGATCAAATTTTGGTAACCAGTGACCGTAAACTCTTTTAGACCTAGTTGAGGTGCTAAATACTCGAATATCTAATAAATGGCCCTGTTGTCTAATTACTTTATCAGCCAAATCAAAGGAGATCGACCAAAACTAAACTATGTGCAAAAAAACTTGCGGCACCCTAAAATAGGTAGAATCGAATCGCAGAACTGAAACTTTTAGACCTTATTTAAAGTTATGGTTAACCCAAATTTAGTGGATATGTTTCAAATGAGATGTAGCTGATGATGTCAACCCACCCACCTTTCTTAACCCCATGGATTAAGCCTAGTGTCGAACCAAGTATATTAAAATGCCAAAAGTATTATCGAAAAATTTCTTAATGTCTTAATCCAAATTATTTTTACCGTAGAGCACTCAAATTTGTTAATACGGCCCTAACGATGCAACTCGTCCAAGTTTTTGCCTAATAATAAACGAACTGGTCACGGCATAACGCCTAGCTGGCTTGTTGTGCATAAACTTGGCAAAAATAAATGACGGAGATCCTTCAAAATTTTTGCAGAACAGCAGAGCAAACCTAATATATTCAGAATAAAAGGAGAATGAAGAAATAGAAAGATAAGTAAACAGACAAAAATTGTAAAAAAAGAAAAGATTTCCTAATTTCAATTGCCCAAATTTGGATTATCTTTCTCTTCTTTTGTTTGCCTCATGTTTCTCCAAATTGGGAAAGATTAGATATCATGTCAATATCTTGACAGGTACCCATAGAATAATTAAAACCAAGCCAAATTTGATTTACTATACATAATAAGTATTCCAGACAGAATGTGCCAAAAGAAATGAAAGCAATCTAAAAGAGTTGGCTGCTATTTTTAACAAATGCAAAAGCATCTCAGACATTTCTTGAAATAGCAAATAACAACGAAGGGAAAAAGATAAATGGGGGAAGAAAAAGTACAAGAAGCAAAACCACAAAGATTCCAAAATAGACACACACATACACACACACAAAGAAAGACACTAAACATTCCAAATGTGTACAAAAGAAACGATTCGTAAAGGCAATGATTAGAAACGAATTTTTTTTGTGTAGTGTAGGCTGTAATAACGGAACTTTTCAACTAATTATAGAACCCATTATTGTAATGATGGTTTATTGTTGAAAAATTGCAATTTTGTTTAATAAAATATGCATTACACAAGCGCAAATTGGCCAATGACTTCAATCGTGTACCAATGATGAACACACTGACCTTCGATTATTTGAAGAGGATTGAATTTCAGGTCTTGTCGAAAAATTTTGACAAAAAAAAAACGTCCTAGACTCAGACATGTCTTTTTTCTAACTTCTCGGTAATAAAATCAAAAAAAAAAAGAATCTAGCACGGCGCCATCATGTGTTACCAAAACGTCTCTGTTAATAATTAAAATGCTAACAACAACAACAACAACAAGTCTTATTGCAATCAATACCATTTATGGTACAAAGTTTACTCATTCACTACATATTAACGTCAAGACTTTTTTTGACCATATGTTTTGTGGCCCCCTTTTTTTGTTGTATTTATTTCGCACAACAGCTGTTTAATAAATTCGATTAAAATTCCGTTAAATTCACCCTAAGATAGAGGAAATTTGCTAAAATTTGAAACGATAGGGGTGGAAATTGGATCGATTCAACTACACCCCGATAGTATAGTGGTGGTGTTTGTCTCAATGGACGGCTGCAAAATTTATTGATTATTATGACTCATTTGTGTTGTTTAGAAAGTTTTTCAGATTTTCAACGATAATTTCAGTTGATGAGTCATTTACCGTTATCAGTTGGATAATTTCAACAATTTAGCACGCAGTTACAACAATAAAGAATAAAATAATAAATGATAAGACAGGTTATCAAACCACAGAAAATTTCCCTGGATTTTTTTCCAACAATAGTCGTTATTTTTCTTTTATATATATATAGAAACATGCGCAGTAGATATCATACAAGTGTCTAGTCAAGTCATTATGGCACTACTATAAAAGCCCTTAATTTATTAATTATTTTGTAATGCATTAAGATCGATCTATATGACCTCAAAAGAACAACCTTGTACCTGTTTCAGGTAAATGAATTCCAATTCTACCACACACACACACAATACTGCATTAATAATTTACAAAAATAAATAAATAAAAAATTAATTATTGTACCGAATCGGAACTACTCTTTCTTATCAAAACCAAATATATCTGTGAGTCAAAGATGAACAAATCTATTTCTATTTTTATAAAAATTATTTGTCAACAAGTAAATAAAGTTGTTATTGATAACACAGACAGGCAAGCACAAAAAAAGGTGTGACAAATTTAATAGAATTCGAGAATTTCCCCATTTGTTATCAAAACAATCATCCGCACCGTCAACATTCAACAATTATTTGACAGCTGAAGAATCTAAAGTTAACGTTAACGTTACCGGTGCGGATTCTCCTTTAATCAACTAAATAGTTAATTTAGAAATATGAGACAAATCAATCGTACGTCCCACGAAGAACACCCACCCATCTAAATCTAGCCTACTATTATCTGGGGAACAACAGGAGTTTATCGAAGGCAAGGTTATTATTGTTGAAAATAAATCGAATTATTGTAAGAATATTCAAATAGTTGATAAAAATAAATAAATAAATAAATACAGTTACAAGTTCCGGTTGAAAATCGTTGCTATTGTTACCACACAACTTTTACCAGACAAAAACACGTCAATGTTAACAAAGAAATTAATATTACAGGTACGAGACACCTGTTTCCTTTACAAATATCCGGTGATTGATTGATTGATTGTTTATCAATTGGAGAAATCGCAAAAATCTGCTAAGAATCTATAGTGAATTGGCGGAAATTATCCGGGAAGGATTTGATTATTTAGGGAATGCCCCTGAGTAACCCTTGATGCTGGTTGCATTTAGGAAACCGCACCCTAATCCCATCGACTACTACTATTCCCATTCTCAACTATTTTTTTTTAATTTTCCATAATAATTATGAGATTTTTACGAAATTCTTACCTTGATTCGTTGCAAATTTGTATCAAAAAGAATAATTTATTATCAAAAATGATAACCGGTGTTGTAAAAATTCCAAAAAATATCAACCAAATCTACCACGTAGAAGGCTACACTTGGAATGAGCTCTAAACTGTAGAGGTTTATTTTATGCTTGAAGAGGACGTGTTTCGCTTGTAGATGCGCAAACGATGGTTATTTTACAGTGGGGCGAGTCCTCTGTCACCGCCACTATACCAATACAATTGGGGGATCTGTAAATGACTCACGAATCAAATAATAGGATTTTTTACAAATAGGAATCGTCTGGATTGAAATGGAATCATAAAGGAAACGATTCGTAAATGTAAAACAAAACACACATATTTGGTGATTCGATTTTTAATTATTTCACCATGAATTAATTGAATTAAAAAAAAAAAAAATTGCACTCAGATTTTCATTAATTAAAAATGAAATTAAGAAATTAATCGTTCGTTTAAAATAACAGTAAATGTATCTACATTTACGTAGAAACAATACTGTTGTTGTTTTGTTTTAATTATGATCTTAGAGATCCTATAAATAAGCGCCCATCCTCCTATCCCCCTATTTTTTTTGTTTTACAATTAATTAATTAACTAATTAATTAAAAGCAGCCAAACATATCAAAAAATAAAGTAAAAAAAAGAATATCCTTGATACAAATCAACTCTCATTTGCTTCAGTTACACATTATTTACATTTTTTTTTTTGATATGAGTAGTCTCGTCTAATTATTGTTCTAAATTTAGAATAAATTAAATTTACATTTCTTCTGTTATTTACACCTAATTAATTAATTACAAAATTATAATAAATTATGTTGTAAATACTCTAACGACATTATTAACTAAACGATTACATATTGGACAACGTTTTGATAATTTCCATGTACGCATTGCACATTTATAACAACAACACATATGTGCAATACGTCCATGTAGAAATATACTATTTTTAGGTGCATTTTGACATGCAATACAAACATTATTAGAATCTTCATTTACATTATTATTACTAGTATTATTATTATTAACGACATCTTGATTTTTCTTCTGATTCTCTATCGAAGTTGTGGAAATTCGTGATTTCTTAAAAGGTTGTGGTAGTTCACATTCAGACAGACTACTTTCAGAAATGTTGCGTTTACGATTTTTATTACTATTGTTGTTACTACTCGATTCATCTTGTTGTTGTTGTTGTTGTTGTGAACTAGTTGATGGTACATAGATTTCATCTAAACATAATGTTGCTAATTCTTGACTTGAACCAAGACCAGAATCTTGTGATAAACTACTTAAACATGATTTTAATGCATCCAATTTAACTGGTGATGTTGATCGTGGTGGTAATGTTGTTGTTGTTGTATTAGTAGTGGTTTTGGTATTCTTTTTGGTTTTCTTAAAACGTCTCGGTCGTACAGGTAGTGTTGTTTTACGATCCTGTAGATCAAATTAAATATGAAATAATGCCATTTTTTTTAATAAATAATTTCGACCTTGTTAACTAAATATTCGGAGAACATATCCATTATGTTTCCCTTTATTTTATTTTTTAAAATAATAATAATCTAATCATTTTTATATTTGTTTGTAATTAAATAACGATAATGATAATGGGAAACATTTCTATTATTATCAAGTTCAATGTCGAATTGTTGACTGAATTATTGTAGAAATAATAAAAATAAAAAATAAATAAAGAACTGAACTATATGCTCATGTAATTTATCAAATTTATTGTAGGGAATAATCCATAGAATTGTGGTAGTTTTGTAATCCAAAATAAAAAAGTAGACTTTGTTGACACACAAATTTCAAACATTCTTGTAACAATTAATTAAACAAATATTGATTATTTAAATTATTTTCATATTCTTCTCTACCTAAATCAATAAATAAACACACAAAGCATGCAAATATGTATTATATAAAAAAATAAATAAATAAATAAATAAAGTGTGCAAGTAAAAGGGCAGGTAACATGCAAATAACGACTCAAGTGTAAACCGATAAGAGATGCAATAAAAGCATAAAATAGATATTGATGAAAAATATAACTTTTGTTAACAGATTGACATTAAATTTTTCGGATTTTTTGACTTTCTCTGAGTTTTTACATCAATTACCCTCAAAAAATTGTAGCAAGCACTTGTACAAGCCAAACTCGATAGTATTTTTTCTGCCAAATTTCTCCTGTAAGCAGCCATCTCTAATGATCAGAAATACAAGACGTCTAAGACGGTGTGCTCAAGCATTTCTCAAGCAAAATTTTCGGATTAAGTTAATCAAAATGTGGAGGAATTCTAAGCATGCTGTTAACATCAATTAAGAAAAATTAAGAGAGTAAACATTGATCTTCTCGATAAATAAAAAGCAACAAAAACATCACGGTATCTTACGTGTAATTAGGGTAGAAGATCATGCGATGATTACAACAATTCTTTTGCTTTTAAACAAACAGATAATACCACAACACATAATCAATTAAAGAATTTCACTATTTCTAACAATATTTTAAGGCCCGGTTCAACTTCCCTGCCTAATTCTGGACTTAAAATCGACCTTAAGACTTCCAAATGCTTGTGCCTTAACATGGATATCAAGCTAAAATGGTATCAGCATATAGAAAGGACTCTTAATCAAAAATACAGCATGGATATATACGGCCGTAACCATCATTGCAACTAAAGTCCAGTTCAATTTCAGTTCCTTAACCGAGACTTAGCATCGTTTGTGACCAACCTTCCTTATGTTCCTTGGTCATAAGACTCATATTACCATTGCCACGTACTTAAACTATTCTTAATTAAAATGAACCTTATCCGCAACGAACATAAGATTGTTTTACAGCAAAATCTCGAATAAGAAACTGAACTGGGACTAAATATTCCCAAAGCAATATTGTACATGTCCCTTAATATGTTTGGAATGGAAATCTACACTCCAGATAAGAACAATCAAAGTAGAAATCAACAAGATTGCCATGAATCATAAAAAGGGGGTCCATAAACACCCCAACTTCTAGCCAATCAACAGCTAGTACAGCAGCGACTCAAGCGATTCAAATCTTTAGAACTTCTGTGATAGTAAAGAGCAGTGTAGTTAGCCAGAATTGATTATTGATGATCTTAGAGGATGGATTACGGTATGTTGTTACCATTGGATGGATATCAGGGCATCAGGGATTTATTGGAAACGAAATAGCCAATGATCCACACAAATGCTGAAGTAGCGAAAAGATTACCCAGAGAGATAGTTTTGCCAAAAAGATATCTTTTCTGGAATATCAATATATGGAGAATTAGGAAGTTGCGGTCACAGTTTAGGAAGGCTAAAAGAGAGACCGAACGACTCTTATAATCTAATCTAGGGTGTGTTAAATTTTGTTTTAGGATTGGAAGAGAAACCGGGCCTAAAACGTACATCACAATAAAATAATCTAATTAAGCTTTTAGGGGTATTTTCTAAAAATTAAGATCTCTTCTTATCAGATTGAGTCATGGGAAAATTTGGCAGAAATTCACCCAAAAAAATCGTATCAATCTATCAACAAAAACTTGATAATTGTTAAAATCATCCATTTCAAAACTAACAATAAACAAAAATTCGAATAATTTTGAAATATGGTCAATAGTCTACATTGAAACAAACCACTTCATATTTATTTGTGGCATTGTAAAAAAATAATAAATGAATTTAATAATTAAAAAAAAAAAACAAAAAAAAAATCTTACCCAAACCCTAGAAAAATCATAAGATATGTATATATATAAAAAAAATAAAAATAAATCAATTACCTGAATGGTGCTTATGTACTTATAATACCACCCATTTAATGTAATTTTTATTATATTTAAAATAAAATAATTATGTAAGTCCTAATTTTTTTTTTACTAATTAATTAATTAATTACCCACAATTAGAGAGCACTTGTTTCAGTTCTAAATCAGTCATTTCACACAAAAAAACACATCACTATTTATATATATTTGTTTTCTTACAACTTAGTCTCTATATATTGATTCAACTATAGATTTGCAATCAAATTAATTAATTAATTCTAAATTAATTAATTAATTAATCAATCAAAATCGACTGATCATTTTGAATAATTTTAAATTGTCTTATTAATTTCAGTCAATTTTCCAATGCAAATCTACAGTTTTATTTGAATCATTCGATAACTACCTGATAACATTTGTCGCAATATTGGAATTGTGGATTATCATTTTGCGATTTGCATTGTATACAAGTCCAAAAATCTAATAATGAATGTGCTGATGAATCATCCTCATGTTGTAAACTACTATCATCATCATCATCCGAATCTTCAGCATCTGTTATGAAAGCATCTAAGGAACTATCACAGATTGCAGCAGCTGCCAGCATTATATCCTTTATTGTTAACAAAATATTTAATTATTATTATTATTATTGATTGTTATATATAATAGAGAGATATTTGGTACCTCTGGTTCGCTAGATGTTACCGAACATGTATCCTGATCACTATCACCTGATAAACTAGCAACTTCATATTCAATTTCTAATTCAAATTCATTTTCAGTTTTCGTATCGGTGTCTGTTGTATCCCTTACAGTGTCTGCAAATTAATTTCCAGTTTTATTTCATTAAGTTTCTGGTTCACTTGTTGGTTTTTTTTTTTTTTGTGTTCCCGTACCAGTTGTTTTATCCTGTAAACTATATACACTTTCTGTGGCATCTGCATCATCACTAGATGTTGAACTTTCACTTTCTAATATATAATAATAATAATATTTCGAACGTTTTGTATCTAATTTTTCTAATTTCTCTAATTGATGATCATCATCAAGCGTGCGTTTACGCCATGATACTAAAACAAAAGAACAAATTGGCATAATTACAATATATAACCTCAAAATTAACAATTTCCTTCAATTTAGAGTAAGCAACGTGTTGCTTTTATCTTTATCATTTAAATTAAGGTCGTTTGTACTGGTTTTTCTTTTGAGGAGGGAATTATTGGGGTGAAAATAGCAAATGAACTACTCACTCGTTGTTGTCATTATTGTGATTTATTTTGTATTAAAATTGAGTAAATTTACAAAACGTTTGCTATAATCAGCAATACTTAAAAAAAAACTTGCTCAAACTTGTACTTGCGTGTCTGCGTGTTTTTTCTGTTACAACACGATCATGGAATTCAGAGAAATGTGTGGAATACACGCCCATTAGAGCGCAAGCGTCAACCATCTTGACAAAACAAATGAATTATTTATTATTGTTTTTTTTAGTTCAATTATTGTTTCTATTATCGATTTTAATTAAAAATACGATAAATTGTGTGAAATCAAAAAAATTTTAAACTTAAATTCGTTATTTTTCTAGATTTGCTTATTATTGAGAAGGTTTGTGATTTGAGCTACAATCAGTTAGTTTTTTTGGGGTTTTTGGTGTTATAGTGGTGGTAATTTTCCGGATTCAATCAAATCCATAGAGATCTATAGTAAAAGTACCACAAAACTTATCATAATACATAATAACGATTTATGACTTTAAATTAATTCTTAATAGGGATTTATTTATATTTTTCGCGACTATAGTTAATCCTATTTTTTATCAAATAAAAAATAATAAAATTTAGCAGCAGTTTTTGTTTTTTTCTTCTACACGACCTATGAGATAAAGCACTAGATGCGTTTTTCTAATTGTGGTATTTTCTAGGCCAGGGGTTAGGAATCGAATTATATAACCTCACTTAATAAAGCGGATTTGTTTGGAACGCAATATCATATATATAGCAACACTGTCACCTGACGTCATCGCTTTCGCAATCTATTATACAATCAAACCACCACAACCCCCTATATCTATATGCTAGCAGGCTCAATACGACTTCGCCCGTGAAATTTAGAAATTCAAATACATTTAAAATGGGGACGCTACTTGCCAATCTTGCCTCAGGTCGTTTTTAGTCCAGTAGATTTTGAGATTAGTTGAAATGGATAGACAAATTTTACCTATTTATAATACTAAAATATAAAGTATAGTTTCGCATCGCATTGCACTCCAAAAATCCGCTTATCATGGACTGCCCCAAAACGACGCCCTCCAGCCTTTCAACTATATAATAGTTATCGCAACCGAATTTTTAAAATGCGATACTACCGAAGCCCATTGTGAGGCCCGGAATGACCCCACGACGTCATTGTAATTTTACCGAAACGTCAGTTTTAGAGTCCCGTGGAAGAACTGTACCTACATACGCCCGAGGAAGAATTTTACCGAGGCCCTGCTACCCGGCAGAGATGGACGACCTATATTAATTATTGCCCGTTTTCTCTTACCTTATCTTATAATATTTGGACAAATACTGGATGTAGTAAATCTTGACACTTCACCCGGCCTGTGACAATTTAGCCTTCATATAAACGTCAATTACTATTTTTAAATATCAGTTGCTACGGTTACTATAATTTTTTTTTGAGATAGTTTGATTTTAGATTTCGTAAAAACATTGTATCCCATTTAACCCCCATTATTCGGACCATGATAAGGTTGCAAAAATTAAACATAATGTCACCCAGCGACTTATGCTGAATTTAATGATGTAAGTTTTATCCCAATCGGACCAGTAGTTTTTAAGATTACCCTCAACCAACGAATTAATTTTACCTCTTTATATATTAGTATAGATTAGTATAGATAGTGCTATAGAAGTATATTTGCTAGCGAAAAGAAGAAAAAACAAAATAAAAGAAAATTTTCATAAAGTGAAGCAAATAAAATATTACACGCAAATCTATTAACTAATTACAGTGATAATTAGCCAATTAGAACGACGTCTAATTTTAAAACGTATAGTCCCACATTATCTGTTTCTATTCATTCAGGATTCGCCGATGTACACGCTAATCACCATTCAATTCATCTATAGAGTTCATTGTTCCAGCATGATAAATATTAGTAAATTTTTATATTTTTTAGTTGGTAAGTATGAATTTGTTGACATTTCCAGGCCATATTGTCATGTAATTTCAAGTCAATTACTTTTTGTTGTTAATTAATTTTTTTTAATTATAAAGATAATTAACAAAAATAAAAAAACAACAATTTCAAATTGTAAATAAATACTTAATATGCCGTTAGCAAATTCAACAGAACCATGGCAAATTCAACACGCCGATATCGAGGTACATATTTATAAAAATCTTTGGTTATGTTTTTCAATTTTTTAACAACAATAAAAAACAAGCAACAACAACAACATATGTGTATATTTTACGAATATTATCAATTCTATTGTCTTTTTACAAGTGTTTCTAAATGTATATTTCAATATTAGCACGTAATTGCTATTTATTTTTGATTTTTTTATAGTTTCGTTTTTGTTTTTTTTTTTAACCAGTATTGTTCATTTGCAGCTTTTGGAGTATCCAGGTCCCTAAGAATAGTGTCTGTACGTAAAATAATTACGTTTATAGCAACTTAGTATTGTTGCACGTAAATAGCAACTATTTGTTATTATTTTGCTGTTAAAAAATGCATGTTTCTCCCTTTTGTTTAAAATAATAGGATGGAGACAATTATACAAAAGCCTCTTTGTGAATATTCCTTTTTTAAATTCATTGCTTCTTCCGCTTTAAGCTTCTATTGTTATCAATTGATTGCGTTATCATAGCTATTGTGTAATTTATGGACAATAGAATCGAATATAATAAGGCACGAACTGTTCAATTGTTGAATTATTAAACAAAAATAACAATAATTTAGTAGTTTTTTTGCTTGTAACTATTCATTTTTTTGTAGTAGGATTAATGTTAGAATAATTCTATTTTTAGTCCCAATCTGGTGATGGTGATGATACTGTAGGTGTTGATGATGGTTCAGCTGAAGGAGAACATGAAATTGAAGTTGGCGAGGTAAACTATTTGTTCTCTATCTATCTCTTTCTATTATTGTTTTGTTAATTTTTGTTAATTATTTAAAGTTGGCACGTAATGGTTTAGATAAAGCTGATCCATCACAATTTGAATTACTTAAAGTATTAGGTGAAGGTTCATTTGGTCGTGTATTTTTAGTACGTAAAGTTATTGGTGTTGATAAAGGTACATTATATGCAATGAAAGTATTAAAAAAGGCAACATTAAAAATACGTGATCGTTATCGTACAAAAACTGAACGTAATATATTAGTTGATGTTGCACATCCATTTATTGTTAAATTAAATTATGCATTCCAAACAACTGGAAAATTATATTTAATTTTAGATTTTCTTAGAGGTGGTGATCTATTTTCAAGACTTAGTAAAGAGGTAATTGATTAAAATTAAATTAATGAAATAATTACACGAAAAAAAAGAGTAACTACATCAACAGGATTCGAACTCAAAGCCACCACTTGTCGGTTAGACGTGTTACCAATTATTTCATTAATTTCTTCAATAAATCTATTGATTTTTAAATAAAATTCGATTAAATTTGTAGGTAATGTTCACTGAAGAAGATGTTAAATTTTATTTAGCCGAATTAGCATTAGCTTTAAATCATTTACATACATTAGGTATAATTTATAGAGATTTAAAACCGGAAAATGTATTATTAGATGCTGATGGTCATATAGCATTAACTGATTTCGGTTTATCAAAATTACCATTAGAAGAAGGCAAAGCGTATAGTTTTTGTGGAACAGTTAGTTTATCTATTTTCTACTTTGTTTTTGTGTAATTTTATAATTATAATTTTTGTGTATTAGGTGGAATATATGGCACCGGAAGTTGTTAATAGAAAAGGTCATACATTTGCAGCTGATTGGTGGTCATTTGGTGTATTAATGTATGAAATGTTAACTGGTAATTTACCATTTCAAGGTGCAAATCGTAAAGATACAATGACACAAATATTAAAAGCTAAATTAGGTATGCCAACAAATTTAAGTCCAGAAGCACAAAGTCTATTACGTGCATTATTCAAAAGAAATCCATTGAATCGATTAGGTGCAGGACCTGGTGGTGTTGATGTAATAATAATTTTTAAAAAAATATCAATTTTTTTGTTATTCTTATTGTGTTTTGTGTAGGATTTGAAAAAACATGAATTTTTTGCAACAATTGATTTTGATGCATTACTTGCTAAAAAGATACGTCCACCATTTCAACCAGCTGTATGTGGACCAGATGATGCATATTTTGATTCGGAATTTACAAGTAAAACACCACGTGATTCACCTGGTGTACCAGCTAGTGCCAATGCCCATGAGTTGTTTCGAGGGTATACCTTTTTCTCTCTCTCTCTCTTTTAATAAACACTTAATCCTCGAATTACACGACTATACATACCAAAATCGTGTAAATTAAGACTATTTGTAAATAAAATTCAGTTTTTTTTTTATTCGCGTTATAACGCGGTTGTTGTACATTACAAAATTGGTTTGTTGTAATTGTAATTTGTACATTAGCGGTTCCCAAAATGGGCAATACAGTCCTATAGGCAGCGTTGGTACGTTTTAAAGAGGTGGTAGTTGCGTCTTTCTGTTTGTTCATTTGAAAAATCTACATTTCTAGGTAACAGAGCGGGAGGGAGGGGGGTCAAATAAGTTTGTGAACTTCTTGATCTACACGATGGATGCTTCATTTACAGCATCAACAACAACATGTTGATCATTGAGTGTGTTTACACTTGTACGTCAAAGGAATACGCTTGACGTACGTGTAGCATGCCTCAAATCTAGTTCACCGGTATAGTAAAACAACAGGGATGTATACAACCAACAGGTGCATCATGCGTCTTTTAAAAGACGCACAATGAATTGAAAGCGGACAAGTGTAAACACACCCAATTGCAGTACAGTAGAGACCCGTTTAAACAATTTTATGCTTTTCTAACAAGTCTTTAGTTCCATAATAGTCTACCCAGTGCCGTAGCTACTACTCTAAACGCCTATGGCTCAAGAAATAAAAGGCGCCTTTGTAGGGAACAAAAAGGATGAAACAGAGAAAAAAAATGCAATTTTTTTGCACTTTTTATTATTTGTCACATTCAAAATAAATTAACATTGCTACAATAGTATGGTGATCCCTTAGATTCGGCGCCTATGGCCGTGGCCACCTTCGCCATACCCTCGTTACGGCACTGGGTCTATCACTGTATTTAGTAGAAACCGTGTAAATTGGTCATGTAAAACTTCTTTAATAAAATGTCAACTCTTACAAATCGTGTAAAAATTAAACCATTGATAACGGTGTAAATCGAGGGACTACAGTACACCATTTTGTGATTCGAATAAGAAATTTCAAAATTGTGTTTGTTTCCGCTTTTTTCGGTACTTTTTCTTTGAAATAATCTCGCAAAAAGCCGAATTACACCTAACAGAAAGTACCGAAAGAATCAGCTTTTATTTAAAAACATGGTATTTGATTAACACGAAATTATCGTGTAAATCGAGGATTAAATTTGTAAAAACTAATTATAACAAAAAATAATTGTAGATTTAGTTTTATTGCGCCATGTCTATTAGAAAATGGTACAACAACAACAAATAATAAAAAACCAACAACAGAAACACCATTAAAATTATTACGTACAACATCTGAAAGAAGATTCTCTGATGATTATAAATTATTAGATTTAATTGGTGTAGGTAGTTATAGTTTATGTAAAATAGCACAACATAAAATAACAGAACAACAATATGCTGTTAAAGTAATTATTTTTATTTAATTAATTTTTATTATTTATAATAATTTTTTGTTTTATCCAAATAGATTATAAATAAGAGTTTATGTGATTGTCGTGAAGAAATTGAAATTTTATCACGATATGGTCATCATCCTGGTATTGTATCATTAAAAACCGTTTATGAAGATGATCAAAATGTTTATCTTGTATTACAATTACTTAGAGGTGGTGATTTACTTGATTATATAATGAAAAAAGTATAATTAATTTAATTAATTAATTAACAAATTTTATTAAAATTATATTGTTTTTTTTTTGTCCGGTATAGAAACGTTTATCAGAACAGGAAGCAGCAGTAATATTAAAAACATTATCAGATACTGTAGCCTATTTACATGAAAATGGTGTTGTACATAGAGATTTAAAACCAGAAAATATATTATTATTAACAAATGATCGGCCTGATAGTGTAACAATCTGTGATATGGGTTTTGCAAAACAATTACGTGCTGATAATGGTTTATTAATGACACCATGTTATACGGCAAATTTCGTTGCACCAGAAGTATTAAAACGACAAGGTTATGATGCAGCATGTGATATATGGTCATTAGGTGTTATATTATATATAATGTTAATTGGTAAATGTCCATTTAGTACAATACCAAATGATAGTCCAAAAAAAATTTTACATAGAATCAATAATGGTAAATTAGATTTAAATAATGATGATTGGTTAAATATAACACAAGAATGTAAATTATTAATTAATGATATGTTACATATTGTACCACAATGTCGTCCAACGGCTGCACAATTATGTAAAAATCAATGGTTAATAACACAGTCATCATTATATCAACAACAACAACAACAACATAATAATGAAACAACAAAATTTATTAATAATAATCATAATAATATTGATACAAATTTAAAAGAAACAGTAAAAGCAACATTTCGTGCTATAGCAACATCACCACAAGTTGCACATTTAGGGCCTGTTCTAATGTCAGATTTAGCCAAAAGACGTATACGTGATAAAGCATTAAATCGTATCCAACAAAATACATAATCTCCCTTTATTATTTGATTTTTTCTATATAAAAACCAGTGCCAATTATTACGATTTTGTGCAATTTTATTATTTATTTAAGATTATTGTAACAACTAATTAATTATGTTGCCATATTATTGTTCCTCCAATTATTATTATTATTATTTAAATCACTATATCATATCACAATTCTAGATTGTAGTGAAATTCTAAAGAATTGTTCTAATTACAGTTAAATCTCTCTCTTTATAATAAGAATTATAGCAGAAAAACTAAATATAAAACCAAAGACTGTAATATTCGATTATTATTTTTGTAAATATTTCTATTGTTCCAATTTTAGAAATTCAAAATATAATGTGATGATGTTAATCATTCCCCTGCAAAATGCTTTAAATGTTTCTCTTGCTTATTGTAATTTTATAATTTTTTCCCCAGTATTAAACATCACAATTTATTAAATTAATTAAAAGCCAATACAATCAATATATATTTTTGTATACAAATCCAATAATGATAACAAATCAATTGGCATATCTGATTAATTTTTTTGTTTGTTTGTTGTTGTTGTTGTATTGATTGTTTAATTGAATGTGATTGTTGCGGCCTGTTTTATCGGAATTGTCTCATTATACGTAAAATAAGAAGAATTTGATGTTTTAAAGAATAAAATAATTAATTGAACTATTGTAAGTACCTTATTATTATTATTATTATTATTATATATATACATATATATTTCTTGTTCTCTATCGAATTTATTTTAATATCAATATGTATTTAAATAAAGTTATTAAAGATTATAGCCAGTATATAACTTTAGATTGATCCCGTCTTATACAGCAAATACAGGCTGTTTCATTTGAAGCTGCAATTATCCTAGTATAGTTAAAGTCGTCTTAGAAGATCTTTTTGGCACAGATTGCGAAGTAGGTTCGACAAATCTCGCTTACTATCGGGAAAACTCTACAGTGGCGGCACAAGGCGCATTTACTTGTCGCAATGTTCTATAGGTATCTAAAATATTGTTACGAATATCACACAATAAATTTCAAAATTGTTGTCTGACGTTTACTTGCACGCGCTTTTTGCTACCCCCACTTATCAAGAGTCCACTGCGCATCTATCCAAAAAGATCTTCTAACATGACTTTAGCTATAGGTAAGTAGTAATCAGTGGCACGTTGTTTATCACATTTGCAATTTTTAAACAAGATTGTCTGCATAGTATCAAGGACTGTCAACAGGTTTTCTCTCTACAGAAGTGATTGTGACATCAGTGGCCATTCCTATAACCGACCAGCAAAATTACTGCCATAGACTTACTGCCATCTTTATAACTACTAGATCGTGAGAAACAGATTGACAGTAAAGACTGTTAACCCGTTCCACTCTCTATAGGACTGCTTAATCTTCTAGGAATCCATTATGCTGTAAATGACGTCACTGGCTATTACGCTATTGACGCACTATGTACGACAATCTCAATTCAAAATCAAGAAACTTGTAGACCAATTGCAATCTTACGGTTTAATTGTTATAAAGATGGCAGTGATAAACTAAAGCATTGGTCGATCAGTCCCATGGAGGACGGAGCGGGTTAACCTTTATTCATTTATCAATAAACTTTCGAAAAAAGTTACTCCAAGTCCGTTTTTTGTCCGTTTCTAAAAGGCGCGTTTGCTATCAAGCTATTCTTACACATTATACTGTGCAGTTTTAGATGAAACACACTATATATTGTTGTAGCTAAGATTTTGGTGCAATGCGCCCCGTGGTACTAGGAATTATTTGGAAAAAAAAGCACGGTTTGTGATATAAACTGAAAATTTCGAATGCATTTCAATTTGTACATACATCAACACACACACACACACTGTCTGTCGTATACAGCATGTGTTGTTTGATTTATTACAAAATCAATAAAATCAAAAATACCAAACGATTATTTAATATGATGCTGCTGCCTGCCACTCGTATCCTGAATATGGTCCATCTCTTTTACAGGTCAAGTCATTTGTCATAGGATACGTTTTGTTATAAATGGAAGGTTGATATTAATATTTTAATATTAACCCTCTAACTGTGTGCATGTATTTTTTTTTTTGATAAATGGTTGTTACGAAAAATCCTAAATTGCTTATTTATCATTTCACCAAGATAATTTATCAAATTGTTTTTTTTTTATATACAATAACGAATAGTAAAGTCGTAATTTACAAATTTGTATGTCTCTATGTAGGTATGACATTTGGTTTTTGCAAAACTTCCCCATTAGTTACACGAAAAGCGCATAAATCGTATGGAATTCTTTGATTTTGTTGTTGTCACACGTGTTTCTGTAATTTAGACTGGAGTTACCCTCAAATATTTCATTGGAATTTTGTCGCCGTAAAGTATAAACCCCTACTTAACACGGTACATTTGTTTCCTATTGTAGCAAAACGCGTTCAATCCTTAGGGACTATGCGCACGACGTTTTTTTTTCACGCGCTAAGCGCAACTAACAATAAGACGTACTGCAATCGCTGCCTGCTGTACACGTGAATTGACAAATGCGCAGATGCATCGTTATAGATGCGCTGTGGCATGAATTAACAGGGCCGAAACAAGGGAAAATTTGGATATAGACAAACCGGGATATTAGCGCCCCTTTCGAAAATGGGGTGTTCTTTTATCATGATTTAACATTATGATCTTGGAAACCGTAAATGATATTCCACAGAATTAAAGCCTATGTCATCTCAATTAAAAACTTTTTCTAAAATTTTTTGATCAAAGTAGATTAGGATCGGTGCGTGCGCGTGGCGCCTCCACCAAATTTTTCAAATTCCACACGCCAAAGTACCCCGGCGCATCCACCAAAATTCAATGCGGAATAGGATCGGCATCATATAACTATTTCTTTGAAGAAAGGTGCTACAAGAGAAAAATAGAAAATAGCAATTTTTGGTTTTTCCTCTGTATAATTCGTAAGCGGTTGAAGAATTTAGCGCCCCTAGGCTGGTGCCTACTCTGCCTATAGCTAGTTTCGGCCCTGTGAATTAATATTAATAGTTTTCACTTAAATTCTGAATAAAAGTCTTTAAAATTTACTCGATTAATAAAGGAATCCTCGAATTACACGGTCTTTATTTAACACAGGAAATGTAGCGAAATTTCGATTTATACGATTTAACACGTTTAAAACAACATAAGGCGACTTCCGTATTACTAGTTGCACATGTCTGACGTACCGTGTAGATCGAGGGATCAAAATCAAATGAAATTCGCTCTATTTCAAACAATTTAAAATTTTTTTTTTGTTTTGTTAAAATACAAGAAAACTACATTTCTTTTAAAACAAAAACTCAACCTATAATACGATAAGGAGAAGAAAAAGCAAAAAAATATTGGTTTCCATTCAAGCATCTTATTTGAGCGTATTTTCCAAAGGTTCACCGATCATCCCAACCGACTGACTATATGTATAACGCAATAATAAAGACAACCAAAAAGTAGATTTTTACTTTGAAGTAAATATGTCCCTGTTGAGATGTATTCTGCTGCATATGATAGTAAATCGAATCAGACGACAGTTTATATTTTCTTTTTATACGATATTACGATGGAAGAAAATTGCCCAAAAATTAGATATATTGGAGAACTTAAGATCTCCTATAAGTTTGTTGTTATTTATTGGTTCGATAGAGAATTGTTTCTTTTCTAACAATCAAACAATTTCCATTATTCTTTTATTTCAATAACAACAACAACAACAACAAAAAGATTTCTAATATAATGCGTAAGAAGCGTATCAACGCTTATCGTATTGGATTTGAAAGCCATCAAGTTTCTTAATAGTATGGAAATTGAAAATCACGCGTCTAGATCTTCTAACTTGTATTTTATAGAGTTAATAAGATGCTGCTAATCTTATTCAAGTTCCATTGTTCTGTCTTTCTATACCTATATATACATATATAGTATAAAATGGATTACTAATTACTATTCTGTATTTTACACACACACATACACACACCGTTAGCAAATTAACTGATACATTTAAAGTGTGTATATCGTTCTAAAACTTAAGACAAGGGTTTTCATGTATATATGCAATACAACAATAGAATTTGCTACACCTATTACAGCTTTGTTGTTATCCACTATCTTATTATTTCATTATAAAGAGCTATTATTAAATGGTGGAATATACAATGTTACGTTATATTCTATACAACGTAAACAACGAAAACAAATTTGTTCATTTTGTTGTTTATTTATTATCGCTATAGATAGATAACGGATAATTATGAAGGAATATTCAAAAATTCATGTGGATTTATTGCACATGCGCTATCACTACTCTCACGTTTACGTGAATCAGGTATAGAATATGCACTTTTACTATCTTTCGCTTCAGTGTGACGACGTAATGCGGTGATATTACAAAAAAAAATGTATTAAATTTGTAAAGAATTTGTTTGCAGTGTTCTTTCCATCAAGAAAAAAAGTCTAAAGTTAGTGGAACGATCATCGAAACGGTAAGTCCAATCTCTATCTATTTAGACTATTTTTGTACTAGTTCCCGACGCAACTCTTCTTAGTTGTACGTCAGTTTAGCTAAACTATACTTAAGCGAACAAATCTTCTGTTCGTGTTACACAAATTCTTCATCGGTAACAAAACCTGGTGTCACACCTTCGCAAAAATCAGGTTTTGTTTCGTGTTGTAACTCCCAATATACAAGTCGTTTGAGTTGTATGCTGGTTGAGCTAAATTTCTCGTAATATTACGCAAAAACTTGATAAATTCTTACAATATGAGATCCAATATTATTTTGCTGAAGGATCGCATTAACGTAACCGTTCATCATCGAAAACAAAACAGGTCTTGTAATCTCACAATTATACCTGGTGTTACACCGGTAAGTTCTCAAGCTACAAACTCTAAACTGTATCTCTCAATCTCATTCGATTGCTTCTTGTAATAGCTCCCAGTGTTGCTCTTTTGAGTTGTATGCCGATTGAGCTGCTAAACCTCTACAGGGGTCAAATTTTGTCTATTCATGTTGCTCAAAAAAACTTGACAAATTCGTGCAATATGAGGTCTAGCATTATCGTGTTGAAAGACCAGACTAACGTTATCCACTTTGGATTAACACCACAGGAGACCTGTATCCAATGCGTATGGCATTTCTTAGTATGACACTTGGTACCACATCATCGCGCCATATCTTCCAGCGATAAACTGGAAATTACATCGAAACAACTTTTCTTTTGTGTTGTCTTTCTGAGTTGTACGCCGTTTGAACTACTAAACCTCTTTAAAACAGGCAAAACTTCTGCCTGTTCGTGTTGCGCAAAAACTTGACAAATTCGTGCTATAAAAGGTCCAGGACTATGTTTCGAAAAAAGGCCACACTAACGTGATCATTTGGTATCGGATATTAAACCTACTTTGGATGAACCGTTTAGCATGACACTTGCGGTGTCACACCGCCATATCCGCAATCGATTAACTCGAAATGAATCGCATTCAATAAAACCTTTGCAAAAAACAGTTCTTTCCCTTGTGATGCTGCTCTTCTGAGCTGTATGCCGGTTGAGCTACTCAACTTCTTCATCAGGCAAAACTGTTCATGTTGCGCAAAATCTCGATAAATTCGTGCAATATGAGGTCCAGCATTATCTTGCCGAACATCTGAAAGAGGGATATTAAACCTACTTTGGATCAATACCACAGATAACCTATACGCAATACGTATGGCACCCTTTACTGGGACACCTGGTGTAACATCTCTAAGACATCGAGCGGCAAAAAATAAAACAGCTTTTTTTTGTGATTTTACTTCTTTTGAATGGTGCAACCTTTTTGACACACTGTATATTTTAGTTTCTAATTCGCCAAAACTTACACAACCGGCAGACGACACCGAAACTATACAAAATGTATAAATTGCAAATTTCTTAAGTAACTTAAAAGGATCATTCGCACATCTCTAGGTGTTTGATAAAATTTAAATAAACCTCTCTCTATCTCTGTCACCCTCTCTCAAACAACAACTTCTTGGTGACTTTTGTTAAATAATTCATTAACCGAAATTAGATGAATGTGTGCGTGTTGTTTTACGTTTATCTTTAAACATACACACAAGCTTTGATAAATAATAGATTAACTGTTGTAAATTATAAGATTGTAAAGTGCAGTTTGCTACTACTACGGTTATATCTATCTTAACTGTTTTCCACCCCTCATTTACAACCTTCCAGATTACACCACTAAAATAACAAGATTGTTGTTTGTGGTAAAGGTGCGGGTAAATAAAGCGAATACACTATAAATTTATCAAAATCTCTATTAAAAATTCAAAATCTATAAACAGTATTTGTGTATAACATGCGTTAAAAGTGTGCAACAAATTGTACTTTTTACACATGTTATACACAAGATTTTTTCTACAATCAATTTATCGTACGGAATAGTATAAAGGTATAATTTTACATTCAAAATAATAATGTAAAGATCTATTTTTGTAGTGTCAGCATGATAAATTCGTATTATAAAGAAAAATGATATTCATATATCTATTAGCATATCTTATGAATAACAAAGCATGTTCTAGAAATGCAAATATTCACATTATTAAACGTTTGAAGAGAATAATAATAATAATAATATTCCCTTTTCAACAGCTTCATTAATTTGCATATTACAAGAATTTAATACGACACAACGTTATATAGTTACGTACCTAGTACCTACATGTATATTCAACGAACAATAGATTGTTTCGTTTCTTTTAATTGAAAAGAAATTTCGTGTTAATTCTCTATTCATTGCACGATGAAAATGAATTTTTTTTTAAAATTGCAGAATGGACAAAATCGCTGCGACAGATTAACGATCCGGTTGATTTTATTTTATTATTTTTTCAACCCTTAGTTAGAGCGGATTAAATTATAACTAGAGTCACGTACAGATGAAGATTGAGATGGTTGTAGAATCATAAATCAGATCCGATTACGATTATTACTCAATTTCTTTCTTTAGTTCAATCAATAAATATATAGGTATACTTACATAGGTGTGTATATATGTATATAGATATAGAACGTATTTGATAAGAGTAGTTGATGTATTGTAAAGTACAAAGGAATAGTGTGTGTTGGATAAAAGGGGTTGATCGTCTTTGATCTAGGATCACCACTGAGAATTCACGCCGTGGCTTTAAATTTAATTATTGGAACGAAAGTTCTCTAACATATTGAGCCACTGTGTACGTACAAATCCAATATTCGATAATAACCACCAAACAAAAAAAAAATTGTGGATGAAAAGGGTGTGCAGTACTAATGACGCACTCCTAAACGATCACAATGCTAGGCGAAACCGGCCAACTGTATGGTCCCAAGTTTTTCCTCTCACTGTTACTACTCAGAAATCTTATACAGCTTGAGACATTCCACCTAGGAACTATTGGACAGTCGTGAAGGTGGGTAATTTAACAACGATTCTACCAAGTCTTTCTTCATCCCAGACTAAGGCTATAAGACTGTACCGGTACTTGTAGTTCCTCCTATGTGCCTGGATTAACTGTCTCAACCTGTATACTTTCGTGTTGTCCACCGAAGTTACTGTATTTTATTTCTAATTTGTTAGTGTTCACAAGTTGCTTCAGATTGACAACAATTTCTTTTTATTTATATTAAAGTTTTGGGTGGAGGTGCTAAATTATGGAAATAGAGTGATATGTAGCTTTATACCGCATAATCACAGTCCGAAAAAATTCAACTCCAGTTCCCACATTCGAACCCCAAACTTCTACTTGCCGGAGAGACGTGTTTCCAACTACACTTCAAACTGTGGATTACAGACTACTGCGGCTATGTCATCTCAATTTTCTATATGGATTCGAACTAGACTTTGATTAAGAATGATAAAGCCATATTTTACTAGTTTATTGATAAAATTATTCGACATCCAAGAGGATTTTGGTTCAAGAAAGGTGGCAAACTAATAAAAAAAAAAAGGTTTTTCAATCCATAGGAAGACTATGAGACTGTCTCGGTTTTTACAATTTCTCCTATGTTCCTAGATGAAATGTTTCAACCTGTTTATAGACAAACATATTTCATCTAGGAATATATATAGAATCTACAGGTATAATAGGACAGTATTCTACTAGCTATCACTCTTCAGTCCAGACGAAGACTGTCTCGGTTATTGTGGTTACTCCATAAACTCCAAATCCCTATATGCTTATCAACGGTAGAGTTTCGTACACACCAAATTTGAAGGACAGCGAATAGTGTCGGGGCAAGTTGTTTCTTTCTAACTTTCTGCGCATGCTCATACACATATTATATACAATCTACGGATTTCACTCCGTAGGTAACTAGCAACACTAACTCAAAGAGTATAAGATACAGGGGAAGCAGCCCATAAGAGCCAATGCTAAAATGAAATATAGGAGTTTCAGCGTCTCTGGTGTCTCAGACCCGCGACAAACTCTTAATCGCCTATTTACTATACATATTTTTCAAAAGTCCCCTTGCCCCGTCAGCCTTCACGACCTGATAGTTATGAGTCTGAAACACCAGAGGTCACTTAAACTTATATTTCTGCTTCTCCTCTATCTTATACTCTTTGCACTAACTATCACGATCAGTTAGAAAGAAAAAGACTGCGCCGGCACAAGCTATCTGTCTCTTTAAAGTGGTAGACTCATGGACTCCGAATAGCGATAGGGGGGCGTGAAGCCTACCACTTTTAGAGACAGCTAGCTTGTGCCGGGATAGTCTGATTCTTTCCAACAGTGAATTAGTATTGCTATAGACAACCAATCGGTAAAACTCGGTAGATTGTACTACTATTATAATATGTGTTAGAAAGAGACAACTTCCCCCGACTATTGTCTGTCCTTAAAACTTGGTGTGTACGAAATTTCACCGTTGTTTAGTATAAGGATTCGGAGTCCATGTATTATAAGTCCATGAGTAGACTACACTTCCCCCTCCCGCTATTCGGAGTCATGGGTTACTCCTATGTTAAATGTCTCTACCTGTATACAGGTTGACACATTTCATTTAGGAACAAAAATACATAGGTTGAGAACTAGATCACCATAGAAACACGCCCATATCATCAACTCGTGCACCGTGATTAGTCAGATATAACGACATGTGAACTCTATTGGCTAACCGGACATCGGCAAAAGTCGGGCATGTTACCAGCCTCTATATTTTTGATTCAGAAAAACTTCTAGCTATCTCTTTTCAATCCAGATGAAGGCAATAAGACTGGCTTAGTTCTTCTATAGTTACTCTTATGTTCCTAGATGAACTGTCTCAACCTGTATACATATTTCTTAAAATTATGGCACATCAGAGCAGACTTAGGACGGCATGCGCTCCTAGTGATGAACCAATTTAGGATACGGAAAACTTGGAATTTTTCAAAAAAATAAAAAATAAACCACAAAAAAGCAAAGCAAAATTTATTCAAAAATTAAACTGATACATAAAGCAATAATTATTACAAATTAATTAATATTTAATAATATGAATACGATAAGATAATGTATTATCAGCAATAAAACGTTTAATTTGTGATGATTCAACAATAATAAAACGTTCACCATTAATAAAACAATCATTTTTATGTTTTATTGATGTACATATATCTCTAAATGTCATCTTTTGTTCATTACCACTATTATCAATAAAATCAATTTCATATTTAAAACAATGCTTATTATTACCATTTAATTGATTATTATTAAATTGCATTGTCCAATAGAAACGATTTTGTTTATAAAAATAATGTAATTTAAATAAATATCCGAAAAATTTCAAAATATAACAACAACGATATTCTTCATTAAAATAATTATCATTAATATATGTATCGATTTGATTATTATAAATATTATTATCATGATGTTCATCGATAATATGCGATAATAATTGTTTATCTAAACCTTTCCATTTACAATCTGTATAATCATATAATAAACATTTTTTGGGTGCGAATTTACAAACATCAAAATGTTGTTGAACACAATTTAAAGACGATATAAATGGACAACCACGTTCATTAAATTTACATGGGAAATTCAAACGATTCGCCATCGATTCCAACGTTATATTTCGTTGATTTATTTTGAAATTCGATCGACACAATGGACATTGTTGTATATTTGATAAACAATTTGAACATATACTATGTCCAGTTTCGCACAATTTTATCGGTGGAAACATATATTCAAAACAAACCGGACATTCTAATTCTTTCAATAAATCATGTTGTAATTGTACATCATTATCATTATTATAATTTTCGATAATTTTTATTGTTGCAATTAAAATTGATGATTGATTTAATTGTTTTAAAACATCATCAATTTGTATATTGAGAAAATTCGAGGAATTTGTATAATTTTCAATTGATTTTAATGGAAATTCAATCGAATTATCTCTTTTACCATTTTTTATCGTAATTCGATAATCATACGGTATATTATCATCAATACCAACTATACAACATGAAAATAATTTGGTTAATTGATTATAACGTCGTTTTATAACAAAAATTTCATTTTCATATTTTAATAAATTATTCTGTTCATAGGTGGCGATAAGATCAATTTCAAATTCATAATTTTCCAATATTAATGTTGAATGTGTTTCAATGCAATGTTCATAGAATTCATCACGATTCCCAATGAAATTACAACCGTTTTTCACAAAACATTGAATCGTTTTGTAAAAACACGATAATTCGTGTTGTACCACCTCAGATGGTAATAGAGTGGCCAAACAACCATCATAACAACACGGAAAACGCATATATTTCGCTAATAATTCATAAGTTGTAACATGTAGAGTGGTATCATCATTACGATAAACATCCGAACAACGTCCACATATACTCTGATTATCATTTGTTAATTTTATCGGAAAACACGATAAATATTTATTACAATTTGTACATTTTAATTTATCAAGATTTTCTTTCGGTATTTCCATCGTTGTATCTAGAACATTTATTGTTTTTGTAATAAAATCGGTAATTCCCCCACAAATGATTGAGGTTATGTTAACCAACATGCAAATAATTCGAATAATTTTACAATAAAACAATAGAAATATATTAAAATTGCATTACCTTTACAAGAAATAATTCCACCTGTTCGAAATAAACGAATTTGTTGATTTTAAATGAGGAAAAATTGTAATCTGTAATGTGACAACTGATAAGTCAAGAGGTTAATGTTGCCAGATGTACTACCATAAAATCGGTAGAAAATTCGATAATAATAATAATAAAATAAATATGAATTATATCGTACAAAATTGATAGAAATATTCACAAATTTGTAATTATTAATTATTTTGAGACTAGAAATTTGAGTTTTATTGTTGGAATTGTAAAATTACAAATTTCATAATTTTCCAATTTCTCTAGAAATACGCAATTTTTTGATATTATTCCAATTGTTATTGTAATATTAAACAAAATAATAGAATAATAATGTATTTTTTGACTGTTATACAAAGATTTTAAATAGAAATTTATATATTTATCGAACGAATTGTTAAATTTGGCATCGTTGCAATGAACGACATTTTGAAATACATCAGCGCTTCCAATAATTAGGTGTGAACTAATCAAACTTTTGACGAAAATTCGAATTTTTAAGCGGGAAAATTTTCTGAAAAATATATACAAGTGAGAAAAGACATTTTTCTTTATTTCAAACTCAAAAAACACTAACTACAATACATGGTAATTATTTTAGGATATTTATTTTAAATGTTAAAGTTTTATCAATCAAGTAATCACGAGTTAAATGCTTATCTAGACGTATGCAGTTCTCAAGATTTTCAGAGTAATCATGCTCAAATTGTAAAACACCACAAACTTCTGTAATTATCATTTGTGTATTGTAGCGATCATTAAACATACTAATTTCAAAATTGTAATTGTAATTAGATTCTTTTAAGTCTATTCCTTCAACTGTCCACAAAAAGTATGGATATTCGTATTGAATATGCAATTTGAATAAAACACCAGAAAATTTGAGAAACAAAATACTGTAATCTGACTCCAAATCGGTCTTAAATGTTACATAATCGTTTACTTTTATGATATTTTCTTTGTGTTCCTCTAAAATATGTTGTGTGAGATTCTTTCGACAATCACGCCATTTACAACCATATTTTGATTTTAATAAACAATAGCTAGGTTTATTTAAGCATAAAGTATAATGTGTTTCAAGAGTATAAGTAGATCCTATGAATTCGCAACCATACTGGCATTGGTGATAGATAAATTTCAATATACCTTTTAGTGATTCTGATACATTTTGTCTTGTATTACCACCACATACTTTCTCACAACGCCAACATATGTAATGACCCTTTCCACACTGATATATAGGAAGAAATAAGATTTCAGTACATATATGACATTTCATAATTGATGAAAGCTGTTGATACTGTTTTGTATCGTAATTTAATTTAAGTTGTTCATAATCAGAACTTATTTTGATTGTAGCTAAAACAATCTTATTATCGATATTTGGGATGGTTTCAATATTTATATCGATAGATTTTAAATTGTTTTCATTGAAATCAATTTCTGGGAAATCATGTATTAATGTACATTTGTCACTTTTAAGACTAATTTGGCCGTAGTATTGTTTTGTTCTTTCATCCAAACCCAATGGAATTATTGAACATTTCAAATGGTTGGAGTTTTGATCAAAACTATATTCAAAAATAAACATTTCATTTTGATATTGTAAAATATTTTGCTTATCATAGTTCTTGTTCATTTCTATTTCAAATTATTTATTATTGTCTAAAATTAGCAATTCATTAAAACGCCCTTCCCATTTACAAGTGTTTTTTTGAGAAAAACCACATTTTTCTAATTGATAACAACATTGTGATTCATGTTCTTTTACATCTTCAGGAAGTAGATCTTCCATACAACCGAATTCCCGATTAATGCATGGAAATAAAATCTTCTTGACTACAGTTTCATAGATTTCATTTCTTAAATACTTATCATCACCAGATACTTGACAACGACCACATATAGATAATAGTTGATTTTCTTCATTTTTCGTTACATAAATTGGAAATAATGACAGTATTTGGTTACAAATTGAACATTTCAAGTTTTCCAAACATTCAGATGATAGAATCATTTTCTAAAAAACAAAACAAAACAAAACAAAAAAACAACAATAAACAATTAGTGCTTCCCCGAAAGTATGCTAGAGAATTTTTTTAAAAGAGATATAAAGGCGATTGACCACTCCAAACTATGACCATGACCAAAAAAAAATCGGACACCCCTAATAATGTACACCCACCCCGTATAGCAACCTTTATAGCCGTATAGTAGCCTTTATTAAAATGTTTAAATAAATGTAGGTGATTTCTAAGACAATTTTAGTACAAAAACATAAACTCTAATATTTCTTTTAAAGACCAAGTAAACCACACCTTTAGAAAATAAGGTACAAATAGTCTAATTGTAAGATTAAGAGAAAACGGTACTTCCCCGAAACACAATAGAATTAGATTATGTCTTATTATAAATTAAATTTCCATTTCTTTGATATTAAAATGACCAATCTATTATGCAACTTTCTTACCTTGATTGAGTTTAAGGATTTCTTGTAATCACAAAAAGATACCACTGGTTGGTTAAATATTTTACACGTGTTGAGGGACTGAGCAAAGATCACATCAAGATCAACAAGACCTTCAAGGCTAGTTTTGGGAAATTACAAAAACAAAGGATATATGCAACTCAAAAAACATTGTAATTTTTGGATAATAAACAAAAATTATTCTTTCGCTTTATCATTATCTGTTTCGTTATAGGGCGATATACCTGACCCTAGATAATGAATTTTTTCTAAATTTTATGACAGATATCGGTAGATTAATTCCAAAAACGGACCCCTAGGTGAGGAAAAACTTAAAATTATTTATGAAAAAGTACACAGAAATACCAGTCTGATAAATTCAAAACGATTGAAATTGGATGATTTCAAAATTTCAATTCTTAAAAACTTCAGTTTACCTGAAAAAATTTAACTAATAGTTCATTTTAATTGCTGCAAAATACTTTGTATCCATAAGCTAGCAACACTACTGATTAATATTTTTGAATTGAAGGCAATCTTTCTTTCTGCATCTGAGGAAAAACGGTGCAGCAGTAGCCTTCGAGATTTCCTGAATGTAGTCCAGAAAATCTGAATACCTTACAGATCGGACCATGAAAGTGGTAGTTTACTATGTAGGCGAAAGTCAAAACAAAACAAAAAATGTATAACTATCACACTGTTTACATGGAATAAACCAAACTGAAGTGACGAAATGCCACACATGGTCCAATTGGCCTCTAAATTTCAGGCCACCGTCTGAATAGTTCACCAAAATTGCTCTAGAAATGCCGAAGATCAGGACTGCACAGTTTTTTCCGAGTGTGAATGGGGGCCTTAACACAAAGCCTACATAGTAGTTTTATTTTGATTTAGTAAACTTGACGAAAGAAAGTAAACTACTGCAGTAAAGGCGCGTCTCCACACGGACACATTTAGCCGGCAACATGCTGCCGGTATGAAATTTCTCGAGTGGGTAGTAGCGCAAGTCAGCAGTTTTGAGAGTCGCCCACGTGCTCGAGCAACACAGTCAACGGTTGCAATCTGTTCCATGCGAGAGCGGTAAATGAAAAAACATCAAAAGAATGTTGCAAGCCATGTGTGTCCCGTGTAGACGTGTTTTATGATTATTTAGTTTGTTAACTAGCCAATTATTGTAAAAAACTTATAATTCTTGTTGCTTTGATTATATTGAGCACTATATGAAATATAAATACCTGAAATATATAAGAAAGGGCAGTACTGGTTATATTTATTTATTATAAATAAACTGCAATAAAATAAACTGCATCACAAGTCGGATCAGCTGGTTTATGCTGCCAACTACGGGAAACAAAAGACACAGGGGACACACAATTAAAACGCAAATTTGCTGTGGCGTGTATCCCAGTGTAGACAGTACCCGCAAACGTGTTGCAAGCGGTGCTGGCAATGCTTGCACCATTTTGCCGGCTAAATGTGTTCGTGTAGAGACAGGATTTACCTTGACAGTTGTTACAAGCATAATGACCCTCTCTACATTGGAATATTGGCGGATGTAAGATACCATTGCACGAAGAACAGTTTGATTTTGACAAAATTTCGTTGATTTGTTTAGTAAAATTTAAATTAAGTTGTTCTTGATTAGTTGTGATTTTGATCGTAACCATTACCATTGAACTATTGTCATTCAACATATTATCAAGGTTGATATCAATAGATTGTCGTTTATTTGGATCTGGATGAATTTCTGGGAATTTTTTAAACATTGTGACATCATCTGTTATCAAATTGATCTGTGCATAATACTCTCTCTGTTCGTCAGCAAAACATACAGGAGTTATGGAACATTTTAAACGTTTCGAAATTTGATCAAACCTGTATTTAAATAAAAACAATTCATCTTCATATTGTAAAACATTTAAAATATCATAATTCTCATTCATATTTATTTGAAATTCATAATTTTCTAATACTAAATTAGCATGCTCAGTTCTACAATGATCTAACAATTCATTAAAGCCTCTCTTCCACTGACAATTATTTGTTTTGTCAAAAATACATGATTGTGGTCTATATCGGCATGTTAATTCATGTTGTGCCATATCCTTTGGTAATAATTCATCCATACAACCATATTCTTTGTGAGCACATGGATACAGTAACAATTCTGCTAGAGTTTCATAGATTTTATTTCTTGAATACTTTTTATCATCAGGCACTTGACAACGACCACATACAGATAACAATTCATTATGGCCAACTTTCATTGTATAAATTGGGAATAATGATAATAGTCGATTACAAATAGAACATTTTAATTGTTCTAAACATTTTGGTGGTAGATGCATTTTCTGGAAATATGAAAATAAAGCGTTTTAGATGAGGAAAATTAGTTGAAATTCATTCATAAAATATAGTTGAGGCAAAATTTCAGTATAAAAACAATCATTTCATAAATCGTACATATTATTTCTGTTATCAATAAACATTAAATATCCATAAACTACATATTTAGGTAATAGGGTACAAATAAGATAAAATTAACAAAAAGCGGTACTTCCCCGAAACACAATAGAATGAGGTTATATTTAATCAATCATAAGTTATAATAAACAATTTTACATTTCTTTTTACCTTGATTGAATTTAAGGATTTCTTGTAATTACAAAAAGATACCAATGGTCGATCAAGTATTTTACACGTGTTGAAGCACTGCAGAATAGACGCTTTAAGACCTTCAAGGCTAGTTTTGGGAATGGGAAATTACAAAAACAAGGGATATATGCAACTCAAAAAACATTGTAATTTTTGGATAGTAAACAAAAATCATTCTATCTCTTTAAAATTCTTTATTGAACACACTGCAATTCATACATTATTTCAAAATATCTATTTTAAATGATAAAACATTATCATGTATAGAATTTTTAACTTGGTCCACATGTAACCATACGCATGGTGTATGATTATTTCCATCGTATTCTTTAATAAATGTAAGATTTGAACAAGATTCTTTAAATGATAACAATTTCGTATCATTCTTATCATATATTGTAACTTTAAATTTGTAATAATTACAGGATTCTTCTAATGAATTAATAGTTTCAACACGCCATAGCAGATATGGATTTTTATATTGAAAAACGATTTTAAATGAATTATCCGAATATCTAAGAAATCTATAATATTGTTTTAATTCATTTGATTTCATATCAATTGATAACGATATAATTTCATTAATTCTAATCGTATACTCTTTGTGTTCTTGGAAGATATGTTCTGCAATATCTTTACGATGTTTTTCCCATTTACAATCAACATAATCTTTTAATAAACAACTATACGGCTTATATAAACAATTATCAAGATGATGTTTAAAATCAAATGGATTCCCCAAGAATTTACAACCGTTATATTGGCAATGATAATAGATAAAATTCATAGCATCACCGATTGGTGACAATACTTTGGTGTCAAAGGAATCTTTTGTTCTTTTGCAACATAATGTACATTTATTCAGACGTTGATACATGGCCTGATTATAACATTGACAAACGCTTTTAGGACACTTCGTACAAGATTTACCTCGACAGTTGTCACAAGCATAATGACCCTCTCTACATTGGTATATAGGAGGATATAAAATATCATTGCATGAAGAACAATTTGATTTCGACAAAATTTCGTTGATTTTTGCATTAAAATTGAAATTAAGTTGTTCTCGATTAGTATTGATTTTGATCGTTACCATTACTATTGGATTATTTTCATTCAGCATATGATCAATATTGATATCAATAGATTGTTTATTTAGATCACAATCAATTTCTGGGAATTTTTTAAACATTGTGACATCACCTGTTATCAAACTGATTTGTGCATAATACTTCCTCTGTTCGTTAGCAAAACATACAGGAGTTATAGAACATTTCAGATGCTTCGAAACTGGATCAAAACTGTATTTAAATAAAAACAATTCATCTTCATATTGTAAAACATTTAAAATATCATAATTCTCATTCATATTTATTTGAAATTCATAATTTTCTAATATTAAATTAGCATGCTCAGTTCTACAATGATCTAACAATTCATTAAAGCCTCTCTTCCACTGACAATTATTTGTTTGGTCAAAAATACATGATTGTGGTCGATATCGGCATGTTAATTCATGTTGTGCCATATCCTTTGGTAATAATTCATCCATACAACCATATTCTTTGTGAGCACATGGATACAGTAACAATTCTGCTAGAGTTTCATAGATTTTATTTCTTGAATACTTTTTATCATCAGGCACTTGACAACGACCACATACAGATAACAATTCATTATGGCCAACTTTCATTGTATAAATTGGGAATAATGATAATAGTCGATTACAAATAGAACATTTTAATTGTTCTAAACATTTTGGTGGTAGATGCATTTTCTGGAAATATGAAAATTAAACGTTTTAGACGAGGATATTCATTCATAAAATACAGATAAGAGGCAAAATTTCAGTATAACAACGATTATTACATGTCAACATAGTGTCACAGAACGGGGGAAGAGTGGAAAAACGTTACGTGATTTGTGGACGGCCCCCTATGTGTTATTATGTTATAAACAAATTTACATTTCTTTTATATTAAAACGCTCAATCTATATTGCAACTTTCTTACCTTGATTGAGTTTAAGGATTTCTTCTAATTATAAAAAGATACCAATAATGATCGATCAAATATTTCACACCTGTTGAAGCACTGCAGAATAGACGCTTAAAGACCGTCAAGGCTAGTTTTGTGAAATTACAAAAACAAGGGATATATGCAACTCAAAAAACATTGTAATTGTTGGATAGTAAACAAAAATCATTCTTTATTGAACACACAAGAATTCATACATCATTTCAAAAGATTTATTTTAAATGATAAAACATTATCATGTACACAATTGTTAATTTGGTCCACATGTAACCATACACATGGTATATCACGATTTCTATCGTATTCTTTAATAAATGTAAAATTTGAACAAGATTCTTTAAATGTTAACAATTTCGTATCATTCTTATCAAATACTATAACTTCAAATTTGTAATAATTACAGGATTCTTCTATTGAATTAACAATTTCAACACGCCATAACAGATATGGATTTTTATATTGAAAAACGATTTTAAATAAATTACCCGAATATCTCAGAAATCTATAATATTGTTTCAATTCATTTGATTTCATATCAATTGATAACGATATAATTTCATTGATTCTAATCGTATACTCTTTATGTTGTTGGAAGATATGCTCTGCAATATCTTTACGATGTTTCTCCCATTTACAATCGATATTATTTTTTAATAAACAACTGTACGGTTTATATAAACAATGATTATGATGTTGTTGAATATCAGATGGATTCCCAAAGAATTTACAACCGTCATATTGGCAACGATAATTGATAAAATTCATTGCATTACTAATTGATGTTGGTAGTTCATTATCAAAACAATGTTTGACTCTATCATAACATGATATACATTTATTTATCAATAAACGTGATTTATTAGAACCAATACGACATTCACAATGTTTCGGTAAACATTTTGTACAACATTTACCTTTACAATTATTACAAGCATAATGACCACCTGTACATTGGAAGATTGGTGGACATAAAACATTATTACATCCACAACATTCTAATAAAACATCTAAAACATTTTCTGTATTATAATTTAAATTTAATTGTTTTTTAGTGTCAACTATTTGGATTGTTCCTGTTAAAATTGTTGTTATGTTGGATTGTAAGATATTTGCAATATTGATATCGAAAGATTTTGAACCATTACCATTGAAATCATATATTAATGTATATGTTTCACATTTAAGACTGATTTGGCCGTAATATTGTTTTGTTGTTTTATTCAAACTTAATGGAATTATTGAACATTTGAAATGTTTGGATTTTTTATCAAAACTATATTCAAAAATAAACATTTCATCTTGATATTGTAAAATATTTTGCTTATCATAGTTCTTGTTCATTTCTATTTCAAATTTATTATTATTGTCTAAAATTAGGTGATTATGTTCAGTTTTGTAATGATCTAGCAATTGATTAAAACGCCCTTCCCATTTACAAGTGTTTTTTTGAGAAAAAACACATTTTTCTAGTTGATAACAACATTGTGATTCATGTTCTTTTACATCTTCAGGAAGAAGATCTTCCATACAACCAAATTCTCGATTGATGCATGGAAATAAAATCATCTTTGCTAGAGTTTCATAGATTTCATTTCTTAAATACTTGTTATCACCAGATACTTGACAACGACCACATATAGATAATACTTGATTTTCTTCATTTTTCGTTACATAAATTGGAAATAATGACAGTATTTGGTTACAAATTGAACATTTCAAGTTTTCCAAACATTCAGACGGTAGAATCATTTTCTAAAAATAAAAAAAAATTAATATCGAATTTACTTGTAATAGACAAGAAGTACTCTGCAATTTCCTCAAAAGTAGCAGGTTTTAGAAGTTATATAGATCCTAATGATTTTTTTAATTTTTATTTTTTTGATTTGATTAAAATTGATTAGATACCATAGCCTACGCAGAAAAACAACTAAAAACAGTAGCCTCCCAAAATGCTAAATTTGAAAGGTTGATTGTTTCAAATAGTAGGCCTGTGTTTCTTTGTTGCTGTTCATGTCGGGAAACATGTTTCTTGATTGCTCTAAGCGCTCAAACAGAACACAGCCGGAGTATGTCAAGACTCAGTGGCGGATCTTGATATACGGGGGCCTGAAACTAGTAGATTTTGGGGGGCCTAGATTATAGGAGTTGTTTGGCCATGTAGCCTTCCTGAACTGCGACCACAGCTGATCTATTGTTCTTGTCGGGGGCCTATATACAATTTATAGTTTCAAGAAACTTAACATAAAGATGAGGTGGGATCCTTTAACCATCGGGGCCAATCGGGACCCCTCAAACGTTGGGGGCCTGATGCTTAAGCATCATAAGTTTCATTATAGATCCGCCACTGTCAAGACTAGATTAGGAGAGTGAAAGGGTATTCAAACAATTTGACACTCCGTGGCAAATCTTACTAGCTGCATACAATCGACACCTGCTGAGCTAGTTGCAATATGTTGATCCCTTTTTTATGGCCGGCGAGTAGCTAATAACTCACGTAATCATGATTTGTATATAGGTAACAATAGATAAAAATCGAGATATATGCATAAACATTTATTACAAACTGTTGTCATATAGTTTTTAACAAATTATTGCAAAATACGTACCTTAAAACTGATATGGATAATGTGTATATCATAATTATTTAAAAACAATTATTTCAAATGGTAAAGAATTCTCACGCACAAAGTGTTTTATTTGATTCAAATGCAACCATATACAAGGTGTATCATTTATGTTATATTCTTTCAAGCATTTTAAAGGTGCACAAGATTCTTTAATTGATAATGATTTAGAACCATTCGACATCCTAATTTCAAATGTGAAATTATTCTCTTTTTCTATTGGCTCCAAGACTTCAACTCTCCATAATAATAAATGTGGGTATACATGTTCAATAATTAATATAAATGAACTACTAGGATACACCAAATATTTATAATCTTGTTGTCTTGTATTTGGTCCAATTTTTACTGATAATGATGCTAAATTTTGCAGTTTAAATGTATCTGATGCGTGATTACTCTGAATGTGGAATGCAAGATTCTTTCGAAGATTTTGTGATTCACAGTTTTTTAATTGATTTGTGATGAATAAACAATTATATGTCCTTTTTGGGCAATTATCGTAATGTTGCTGAAGATCAGAAGCGAACAATAAAAAACCACAACCATATTGACACGATTCATATGTAAAATTCATAATTTGATCGATTGATGAATGTATTTCGGTATTATGAGTTACTTCAGCTTTGCTTGCAAGTAAATAATTTTTATCAGTAATTTTACATGAACAACCTCCAACGTTCTGTCTTATATCATAATCAACAGTATACCGTTTCTCAATCGTTGTTATTTTTATTATTCCTGTTATCACTTTATCATTCTGATTTAAAAGATTTTCGACATTTATATTAATGGAATTCGATTTATTTTGATCAGAGCCAATTTCTGGAAATCTCTTAGACATTGTTGCCTCATCTGTGATAAAATTAATTTGTGTATAATACTTTCTAAGTTTCTCAATAGAAAACAACAGACTCATCGAACATTCTATTATTTTCAATGTATGATTAAAATTGCGTTCAAAAAGAAGCACTGCATCTTTATATAATAAAAGATTTGAAATGTTGGAATCTTCATTTAGATTTATAGTAAATTTATAATTTTGTAGAATCATTTGAGTATGTCCATTTTTATAATGATCCAAGAATTCGTAAAATCGTCCCTTCCATTCACAAATACCACAACATTCTAATCGATATCGACATATTTGTTCATGTTGTTTTACATCTTCAGGAAGTAGATTTTCCAAACAACCATATTTTCTATTAATGCATGGAAACATATTCGTCTTTGCTAGAGTTTCATAGATCTCATTTCTTAGATATTTTTTATCATCAGGCACTTCACAACGACCACATACAGATAATAGTTGATTTTCTTCATTTTTCGTTACATAAATTGGAAATAATGACAATATTTGATTGCAAATCGAACATTTCAATC